>JANHFX010007502.1:64104-80269 GCA_027560015.1 Chloroceryle amazona
TGCAGAAGTGTGCCATTTACAACATAGAAGATATTACAGATACATATTTAGTAGTACTGAAGCTGTAAAAGACAACTGCAGATAGTTAGAAGTTAGCATGCATAAGTTCAAAACTGGAATATTATTATATTTAGTATCAATCTTGGGCTAACATTTACATTTCATGAATACATAGCATTGAAGGCAAGGGAAGTATTCTGGAAAAGTCTGATTACACTGACCTTTGGTCTGTGCCAACATAGTCAAGTCTGTATTGATAAACTCAACCACTGAGAAAAATCCCTTTATTTTTACAAAAAAAAAATTATGGTTTAGGTGTACTTTTATCTAGTAAATCTAAGTCTGTTGCACATAAATCTCTACCCAAGACACCAATAATTCAGAAGTTACCTGAGTACGTAAAAGTTCTTCCTGAAGTTGATCAATCTTCTCTTTGTCAGAAACCTACAAAGAAAAATAACCATGGCTACTAACACAGTGTTTAGTTTATGCAGCTTCAAATAACCAAACCACAAACTGAAAGCTTCATTCCATGTATGCAAATTGACTTAACATGCGTTTTAAAGCAAGTAGAATTCTTCAATAAGCATTTGAGATTTAATGCTGATGGAAAGTTCTATCTGCAACAGGAGGTTGCAAAAATCAAATGAAATCAAAATATGTCTGAATTCCAGTACATGCAAATAGAAAAACTAACCCTTCAAGACTTAATGGGAGGAAAGTGGGCTCAGGGAAAAAGCAAACTCTATATGGTGCTCAGTTTTCTCGCCACTGCCCTAAATGTAATTTTAGTGGTCAAGCTCTCAGGATTTCATGTGCTCATTTTCTGAATTAGCACATTCTTAATGGGATACAATCTTTAAAACACCTGCTCACTACACCAACTACTTTCAGGTGAGTATTGACTATTTCTGAACCCTCTAGGGAACCCTTATTTCATATTCATTTTTCGTAATTATAATCCTGAGCATGCATAACTTCATAAATTCCAGTTAGTCAGGAAAGTCTTGAAGGGTTATTTTAAAATTACATAAACTACTTTAAAAACTGGAAAAATTAGGATATTATAACATGAAACATTTTGAAGTCCAAGGCATAAATGCAATAAGGTTGGACAATGACAGTCATTTTTAGTCAACTATTCTTAAAATATGTTCATCATGATGTAATAAACAGTTGTTAAAACAATCCCTTTTCATTAACAAAAGACAAAAGCATAAATGGTGCCATAGAGTTTCATATTATGTAAAAAAATGTACAAACAACATATAATCTAATGGTTGACTGATGAAATATTACAAAATCTAAGCAGTTAATTTAATGAATGATATAGGAAAAAGCTTCCATGTTTAAATAAGCTCATGTAATAAAGCTTAAGTCGTATTTACAATGCAACTTCATATCAGAAAGAGCATATTATGCAGAGGACAGCTGTCCTTTCAACACAAATCATTTTAGTTACTACAATTTCACACCAGTTGCTACAGGTTAAACATTATTAAAAAAAGAAAACCACAGGTATTCACATTATTTAGATATCAAGCATGTAATATAGAGGATTGTGCCTGCACTTTACAGAAAGCAATCCAAGCTGACACTTCCATCTATATTCAATCATTTTCTTATTCATAAGCAGTGAAAAGTATTGACTTCCTTTTAATTTCTGTTAAGTACTTCAGTGATAGCAAAAGTGCATCAGAAACTGTTAATTTAGCACCCAGACAACTCGATGTGTGCAGCCACAGCGTGCTCTGTGTAAATAACCATTTACACAAAGACACACTTTGGACATCTCAGAAACATTAGGGGGACATAAAAATAGAAGGACAAAGAGAATGGTGTGGAGAGTCAGAAGAAACAAGAAAAAAGTAGAGCAGAGGAAAACTGTGTTTCCATGTGGTGGAGATTTTCAAAGCAAACATTCTCCCACACTCTGCTCTTAAGCAAGTCACTTCTGAAAGTACTTTGGAAGCCCTGATGCATCTTTGAAGAACATACTTAGAGCCAGCTCACCTCTAGCCACGTGAGCACTGTCTTTTATGTACAGTATACTTATGTTTAACACAGTAAGTAAAAATATTGCATACAGCTACATGCAACAAGATCTGAAGCAGAAATGATGATTAATTAGCAAATTAGCAAGAACTAGATGATTAATTCTAACACAGACAATTAAGTATGTTAAAAATAAACTGCTCTGGGATGATATATATGCTTCAGCATTTGGTTCAGGTGTGCTTTGAATGTTAGTACAGTTATTTTGAACATATAACTCATAATATTGTTAAAGATTTTTAAGTTGCCAACAAAAGCTATAACTATTGTAACAACTACTATGTGATGTATGACTGTGTGGTCTGAGATTTCCACTCAAAAAAATTAAAAATCAACATGTAAAATATCTCTGTATAGACACATCTATATGTGTTTAACCCAGTTCAGCATGGTTTGTATATCAAGATTCCTCCTCCTTTCCCCATTGCCACCATAAAGAGCTGTGAGAAAAGAAAACTGGGGCTATTATAAGTCAAGGGTTCCTGAAGAGAAAGATGAAGATACTTTTATTTATTAAGATTAGCAGAAGCTCCTTACAGAGTTACTCATTTTGCACAGTGGATACTTTCCAACAACCTTTGTCAAATACTGTACAAAATAAGTATGTGCTTCTGAAAATTCAGGAGCTTTGAAAGAACAGTTACTAGTTTTGTATATTCTCTAGCCAGACCAGAAATAATTCTAAATTGGTCATTTACAGCACTACAATGATTTCCAGTAATACAAATGAAAATATCAAGGCCCAGGCAAAATTCAGTAAGAAGCAGCCAAGCACGGTGCAGCTATACAGGACTAATCAATTATACTGCTACATGTTTATCAGAAGACTAACAAAAAAAAAAATCAACAGGAAACAATTACAGTTTTGGTTTTCATACCATCTTCTGATTGTGAAACGGTTCCAAGTGTCATTCAATTTACAGCTGAAGCAGATTTCATATTGAGTAATTAAAATGGATAATGTGCAAGCAGGCTGGACAATAAAACTTGCAAGATTAGAAATTAAATGATCACGTTCCAGTAGACAGGCAAGCAAGCCAACTCTGTTAAAAACTAAGCAAGGTTAGTTTATACCCTGTCAAAAGGGCATGCGATGACTTATTTCAATGGCAGTAACAACTTCTTTTTCCAAAGGAGAATCTGAATCAGTGATTGGAACCTTTGTGTTAGATCCTCATCATTTACCATCTCTTTTGATTTGTTTCAAGGAAAAAGATCAGCGTGATAAACAAGAGACATTCCTGTCATTAGGCATGTATGCCAAACAGCAGCCTGGAATGCTACAGTAAAGCTTTATATATGCAAAGGCAGTTTGACTTTCAACAATTGGAAACATTCCTTGGAAGACAGGATAACATTTACAAACACAGCCCTTACAGCTACTTCACAGCTTGGGAATTGGAGAATTAGCTCAAAAAAAAGGTACTAATAAGGTAGAATTTCAATCAGAAACAAGTGTAATATCAAGCTATTTCTTCCCTCCGATTATGTTTATTATGCAAATGATTTTTGCGTAACAAATACTATATCACCTTTCCAGTAATTTTTACATCTTCATACATTTTATTATAAACATCAAGTTACTGTTCCATACTCCAGCCCTCTCAATAAACTGTACACACTAGCAGAGGCTGTAGCAGTTACCTTTATAAAAAAAAAAAGTAACTGGACAGAGAATATTTAGACCACAAAAGACATCTTTACTCTTCTACTAAAATACACATCTGGAAGGAAATGAATGCAAGGACATTTGTAAGACACCTACTGAGATAATCTCAAATAATTGCATTTCTGTTAGATTTTTCTACAATGCCTAGATTAGTAACTGATGACAGAATACACCGGTGGTATTTTAAATCCAGATGGAATATTACCTAAATAAGTTTGAAAAACAAACTGTGAGAAAAAGAAGGCCTTTCACCATTTATTTTTTTCTAATTCATGAAGATTAACAGTTTAGAGTGGCGAGGAGCTATAACTCTAAACCATAAAAATATGGCAAGAGAGTAAAATGCTTCAGTTTAAAAATGCTACTGTAGTTTCAGAGAACAGTGATTTCTTCTGTTGATGGACTAAAAAAGCATGACAATTGCAGCTATGTCTAAAAGTTTCATTCACATTTATTGTGTTCCTCTTTCTGTGGGAGGTATCCCTAGATGTACAGAAGATTAAATTCTGTATCCAGTGCCCAATTCCAAAGCTGTTGAAAAATACAAGTAATCACAATGATTTTGGTGGGGCGCAGAAGCAGCCAATAAAGCAACGTGGTGAAGAATTATGGGTTGCAAGAGATTAGACAACTCAAATATCATTTCTCAGCCACAGAATAATGAATACAATGATCAGAACCCAAATTAAGTAAGTGAAGTGCAGATGTTCAACCACCACAGCATTATCAGTATAAACTGTGCTTCAAGAGGGAAAACAGACAAGGGAATACTTCTGATGAATATATAGTAGAGACTGTTATTAACAGCAGCAGTTAACTGCCTGTGCAAAATTATTTCTAAAGAGCTGCTGTCATTTTCAGATTGGTAACAGTATAATGTAGGGAAAAAAAAAGTTCCCAGAGATGTATTACCTGTAAATAGCTCTACTCTTAATTTAAGACAGAGTTACTGTAAGCAAGCAGTAGAGAAAACAGACTTGACATTTATTCACATTGTTTCCTTAAATGTGCTTATTATGTATCAACTTTAAATAACAGTTTTTATAGAGGCAGAGAACAGACAATTCCAAAGTGACACAAAGTACCTGTATTCCTGTTAACATCATGCTTTAAATGCCACTTGGTTAAACTGAAACAGGACTAAACATCCATAGTGAGGTTGGCTGTAACAATTACTTGGGCCCATGATTTAATTAGTTAGATTTTTCTAGCTCAAATGCAGAAGGCTGAAGTATTTGATTAGTGTGATTACAGTACATATTGTCCGTTAAGCCATCACCTTTCGCTTCTGCTGGGAAGAGCCCATGTTATATTGGCCAGCGGCTCTGCGCGCTTCCTCTTCGTGCTGCTGGATTTGTTGTTGTAACAGAATGAGTTCACCAAGCAGACCCTGCCATGAGTTTATAATAAAAAGGAGAGGAAAAATTTGGCGTTTAAGGAGAACAAAGTTAAATCAAAGGGTATGACAAAGACAGATGAAAAACAGGTATGAATGGGTCAGTTTGAACAAAACTGAAATTTCATTAGCAAGATACCATGCTAGCTGGGAGTGGATGTAGCCAGCAAACCCATGCATTTTGCAAATACAGGTGGAACAAAACAATAACCATTTGGCTACATTTTATAATTATATAAAACTTTAACTAAGCATCTAAATCTTAAAACAAACCAAAAACAAACCAAAAACCCCAAACAAAACCACACACAAAAAAAACCAACCCCAAACCATCAACTATACGGTCTTGAAAATATTCTCAAAGCTTTCAGGATTTCATTTCAATTATTCATACCAAAAGTTCTTAAGTATCACAAATGATACTTAATGCATTTATTTAAAGAGTGTTTTGGATCTTCTACACTAAGTTGTGCACAAGAGCTAACAGGCTCAACTTTGTCAGTAACGTAGAAGTTCTCATTTTGTTCTTCATGCAGCAACGCAGGCAGTTTATAGAAAGATGAGTTTGCCTGCTGCTTAGCTTTTTCAAACTATAAGAACCAAAATAGTTTCTAGAGCATAAAGAAACAAAAAGCCCCCTCTCCGCTTCTGTAACACACTATGGTTGGTATTCATGATAATAATCCTTCCCAATCACTTCAAAATCCCTGCAACTCACTGCTTACTCTTTTACTTATTCAGCATTTCCCCAAAGCTTAGTTTTCTTCTCTTCTCCCTCCACATCACACACTCTTGTAATGGTAAGCTTTCTTTCAAAAATGGTTTAGAGATATTATGCCAGCATCTAATGGAATTTTACGTACAATTTATTTCAGAGAACGTGGACAAAAGTATTTAAGAACTTTTTAAATGAAGCTCTTTGAAAAATATCACACCTTCTAACAAAACATTCAGTGAAATTAAAAGGTTTCCAAAACGCACTTCAGCAATCAAAACAAACCCCAGAACAGAACTTTGGTCTAAGAATTCAAGACATTGACCATCGAGTTACACATTTGTTGCATGAAATACACACACAGGCATGTACACGTAAGGTTAAACATCACAGGAGAGAATAGAGAAAAGAAGGGAGACAGTCAAATGACCAAATAAAACCACTGCTTAAATAGTGATTTGTGCAACATTTCAAGAATAGAAATATCTTCACATCTGGGTTTTACTGAACCACTTGAAGATTTCATAAATTTCTAAATTGCCAGGATAGCAAATGCATTAGAACTGTGCTAAGAACTCAGGCAAAACAAGGATTTCATTTCTCTACAGCAGCAAGGAGAGAGAGCCTCACAGCTACACATCACAGTAGAGGAACAACAACATTTTGCCATTTCCTGAACAAGGAAACTCTTGACATGACCTGGCACAATCTCTTCAAATACTATGCTATGGGGCAAGAAAATACAAGAAAACACGCTGAACAAAACCTGCCACAAAGGCCTTCTAGCATTTAAACAGCAACTGTGACAAATGTCTGAAGTCACCAAATCTATGTGCAACTACTTAGCAGCCAGGCTGGTATGAACCAGGACACAGGCACACAAACACACACACACAAGTTTATCTCTCTCTGCCCTTGGACATCACCACTGTTTTCATCTCCCAAAGAGGAAAAAAAATAAAAATAAAAAATCATTCCAGTTTAAATCTGTATATACTTTAAAGAATTTTATCTAGAAAACATCGTTCAACTAATGGGATTTCAAACCCCAAGTTGTTTACAATCATTGTATTATTATCTTCATTATCAAAGAAACAATGTGAAGGGCAAAAGCATTAGTTGACACCGTGGCACAAATCACACAAAGTCATCATGACTCAAGAAATAAAAGGCAAAACAAGTGCTGACATTGATGCTGCCTATGCTATAAAAAAATACATTATTTTACATAATAAGTTAATATGCTGTACTTCAGGGAAGTATGACTATGTCTTGAATTCAAAAGTTTCTCACGACTAAAATATTTGTGTCCCAGTTTCACGAGCAACCAAAGCCCTGCCTTTTTGCGTGTCTTGATTCGTTCCACTATTTCCACTGACCTCAGTGGGACCACTCATGGGAAAAGCTGAGCCAAAGTCCTTGCAAAAACACTAATTAAATGTTGTGGGATGTAAAGGGGTGAAAATGATGTGGGGAGTAAAGGGAACAATTTCTAAGCATCTGAATAAGTGACTAAATGAACATTTTTATCCAGAGTACCTACAACATGAAACTGGGAATTAAGTTGGGAATATAATGGTGCTATGAATAGAAAAGAGAAATATCTGGAAGCTTCACTACCTAACTTGCAAGAAAGAACAAAACAAGTGAGAATGTTTAAAAAAACAAACAAACACCCAACCAACCCAAACAAAACCAAAGCCAAACCAACAATCCAAATCAAGCAATATTCCCTACTAAATCCTCTTTTCCACTGGCCAGCAGGAGCTGAAGTGAAGAGCTGCAGAATTACTGCACCGCTTCCTCCAGCGGCTGAGGGGGACCCTGCGCGGGCTGAGGCAGCCTACGCGCTGCCAAATCCTCCTCAGCTTCTGCAGGCAGGAGATTTTACCAGAGTACCAAAGGCAGAGAGAGGACTGTGTGGTTAGTTTTGAATTATTTATCAGGCTTCTAAGCCCCAAATCATTACCTGAGTCGCACTTTTCACATCCACTTCACCACAGCTGTAACCACTAAGAACTTTCTTTACAAACTGGACTAAAGTTTGGAATTTGCTTGCTTTAATAGGAAGCTGAAAGTCTTTATGAAGTTTTTTTTGGAGACAGACAATAATGAGAGATAATTTTCTAAGAAGGTAACATTGCTATTTGAAGTGCAAGCCTGAACTAGTCCTGCACGTACGATACAATAACATATTTTACTATACTATAGCTTTTAAAACTGTCTTGTCTCTTTCTGCAAGAACACAATTTCTTACTTAATCCCAGTAGGAACTGATTTAAGCTCCATTTATTTAAATTACTTATCAGAACACTCCAGTAATTTTAATTCCATTATCTTTTCCAAAAAATTGTACCTTTATATTAAATGAGAGATTGGAGAAGGAGAGCACTCCTGCAGATGAGAATTCCTTGATTCCCTTACCAGTTATTCATCTTTCCACAATGAAACAGAAACCCAGCTCATCAGACACATTTAATACCATGCTACAGCACTCTAGGCGTCCAGATCATCACAATTCTTACCCTAGTATTGGCTGGCAGCAGAAAGCACTGGATGAAGAAAGGCCATCTAACCCATTGTCTTGAAAATACCAATTCTGCTTGCTAATAAACTAATCACACTTTGTGAGGTATTTGTATGTGCCTTGGTTGAAACATTACAACCAAAATTGATTAATTAACAAACATGCAGTTTAAGAGTAACATCAGATATAATTGGAATAACAAAAATCAGTACAGCAAATTAAATTTTCTACATCATACTAATTTATTATGGGCTGCCATTTTCCATACCACAGCCATAGTTTGTTGGCAGTATTAAAATGCAGTTGTCACTGCATCCCCAAAAAATCCAAGAGTAAGTAATAGTGATATTACTGGTATACTATACAAAATTCAATTATTTTTTTATCAAAGACAATAAACTAAAATGGCCACTTCTTCACAAATCAATATTAGAATTTTTTTATGTTTTAAACAGCGAAACCTGTGCTAAGCAATCACTCAAAGGAAAATAAAACAATAGAGACATTTCCTATATATGGGAAACAAAAAGCTAAATGATTGTAATGTGAATTCCATCATTGTTTCAAAGGGAAAAACGTTACAAAATGTGAGCTTGGTACAGGTTTCATTATATATTGCCATGCAGAATTAATGTAGAATAAATGTATACATGCCTGCATATACAGCAAAAATATTTTTATGTAAAGCCCCAGTTATAGTTCAGACACTTTCAGTTGCAAAAATACATGTATAATAATTTACAAACTCCCTGAAATGTATTGTTTGTCTTCCATTTTTAAAAAGAATTTTTAAAAATATACACAGGAAAAATGAAAAGCCTTTAAAGAACAAACAACATTACATTTTAGGAGTTCATTAAGTTCATTAAGGTCTACTATTTACAAAAGCAAAAGAAATTAAACTTCACCTTCTTTAATTCAAGGAAAAAATGATGGAACTTTTTCTTATCAAAATACAGTAACTTTTTTTCCAGAAGATAGCAAAGAAAAAAGTGATGTATGCTTTATATAAAGAAAGTAAAAAGAGACAGACAACTTTAAGAAACAGAAATTCTTTATCAAAGCAGAAATCCTGAGTAAGAATCACAACTGGTAAAATGTCAACAGGAATGAGGTTGCAAGCAGAAATGCTTGAAAATAACTGCAAAAGCTTAAACCAACTTCAGTAATAAGCTACAAGCTCAAGTACCACTGAGAGCACACCCTGAAAAATCGCAAATGCACACAAAATACCGAAATTACACTCTTATTGCAAACCAATTTTCTTAAGAACGCAATTCTTGATGATTTTCATTACTGCCTTCTATTTTTTTATACCAAAATGTTCATTATCATTTACTGTTTATATATTAAAAACAACAATGAATACTCAAGTCATTTCCAATGATAAATTCTATTCAAGCTTCTTCAAATAAACATCTGTAACTAGCTACTGAAGCGCTTGAAGAAAAAAAAAAAGAAAACACCACCAATTTTCTTTTGTCAAGACATTTTTAGTTTTGCAAGAGTGATTACCTTCTTGTTCTGTTTGTCATTGTCATATCCCTGGTCAGTAGCTCTGAACGCTGTTTCTCCTGGAGAACCTAGAACACAAGTACAGAAATTCATTACAGCATGCAACAGGCACTTCATTCTCAAACTACACCTACTATAAAATTAAGAGTTTCAAACCCTATGATTTATTAATCTAATAGAATTTGAAGTTCCTATTAAGAAAAATAAATAAAAGTATACACCTTAACAAACCAAAAAAGAAGTTCAGTTTAAAACTCATCTGAATATTTTATATGTAGCATGTAACACAGTTACATAACAAGGGAGTAGGCAGCTTCAGTTAGGCTATCAAAGTTCTGTAAAACATTGTAAAATGAATTATTTCTGGTAAACATGGAAAGATAATACAAATTCCATTGGTATTATTGTAATGATATACAAGTAAAATATTTCCTATTGTAATATGTGGGTTTTCAAAACAGGCTTCTGGAAAACTCCTGTAATAAAAAGCATCTGCTAAGGACCGTGGCAGAGAAATAACTACTCATCTATCAATTTTCACAAGGAAGGATCTAAGTATTTCTAAAATAGCTGGAAAGTATTTATAATTCAATATTAAATTGCTGGAAATAGTTGTGTTTACATTGATACTCACTCCTCTTAGTATAGCTGTGTTTTAACAGTTTGCTTTAAAGAGGCAGGTTAAGGGCAGTAAAAAGGGCTTTTACACACCTAACAACAGAAGTAGATCAGAAGCTCCTATGACTTCACTAACCAAATTGTAACCTGTGAAAAATCAGCAGAAGAGGGGAAATACAAATTATAAATACAAAACAAAACGCAAAACAAAGATAAGGAATCTTTGTCTCATTTGGAGGATCACAGAATCGTAAATGGCAATTATGCCCAGGTGAGTATGGTAACAAATCATAGGTGACATCTCACAATACCAGTCAGTAACACCCCAATTTTAAACAGCCAAAATTTTAAGCAGCCAAAATACATAGGAGATTGTAATCTACTTGTCACTCTGTTGAACTTGAGTCCTACTGAGGTGCTCACTGCGTTTCTAAGTTCCACCACTGACAGTATTTTAAGCAAGTGAAAATACACTGTTTAGGCACACCGATGCAGAAATATTTGCAAATACACTGAGAGCAATGACTGTAACACCATCACAGACATAATCTTTCATGAATACAAATCTATGTGGTTTGAGAATTATTAAGGTATTTAATAGGAATAATCTTGCACTTTATTAAATAGAGAATAACTGGGTGCGGTTTTGAGCTGTGTTCATTAGCCAGTCAGATACTACGATCAAATCAATCATCTTCCACCCATCAGAAATGTCTTATTTAGTTTTCCCAACACCTGAAAACCTTTAAGCCTACTAGTACCAGGACATATTGAATCAAAAAACCATGCCCTTGTCTGTGTGAACTCCTACCTACTCCTTTGAAACACAGCCCCTACCCAAGCTAAATCTTCAAGCAAGTTCTCAGAGAGCTGTATTCACATGAAAAATATTACTCAACTCAAAAGAAGTTACAACTCCATTACAACTTCATTATTTCACATGCTTGCAACATTAAGAACGAACATTCTCAATGCAACTGCTTTTTCCTGTAACATTTACTGTCTAGTGCCACTCTCACCTTCTCCAAATTCCAGATGGACATGTTCAGCTTCTATAACTCGCTTCCAATCCGGTTGGTTTGAGTTGTACAAGAATTCTAGTTTTCTATTCAACTGCACATTTTGGTTCTCTGTACTTGCTACTAGAATTCTTGCTTTTAAAAATACATTACACTTACCTGTGTCCACAAAACTTTCAGACAAGATACTCAATGAAAAGGCAGGTATTTTCAGGATCCACTTTCTCTTAGTGTTAAGGACATATCTTTAATCTCATCTTGTAATAGCTTGTGGTTTCAAAATTAAAACTAAGCTGAAAAATTATTCTCACCAGGAGAAAAAAATCCTTTCAGTGAAGTGAAGCTCTCTCCAATCTTGTCAAAATCAGGCAGAAGTTTGGCAAGGTCATCTGCATCAGGAAGGGCTTTGATAAGTTTCTCTAGGAAAACAGTACAACAACTAATGAGTAGGGTTTTTTCCTATTATTTTTGTGAACAAAAATGGCTTAGGCTGTAAAACCTAAAAGCTGTGTCCTGAAAGAGTTGCTTAGCTTTTAAAAAATAAATAAATAAAAAGTTTCTTCCCACATGCACCTCCCACCATTAGTGTTGGGAAAGATTATCAGATCTGAAAAACCAACTGCTTCGATAGACTTTGAACTTTCTGATAAGCTGGTTCCCTCAGGTGCTTTAAAAATGTCTAAAACTTATTGCTGCATTTCATGTCATACATGCCATACATTCCCCCTCACATACTTTGTAAAGGATGCTTTAAATTGCATGTCACTGTAACTATCTTCACCTCTTGTACAGTTTAAGCAAAGCTTATTTTTCAGTCTCATAAATAAGCCAATTTTGCAAGTGTTTAAAAAACCCAATGTTATTAGCTTTCAAGTATTATAAAAATGTAGTGTCCTCTGGCAACAAAATCAAGAACACATTTGTCTAACTTTTTCAGTCTCTGCATTTCTCTATGCAATGCCCATACATGTGGTAAAATTTTCATAAACCTTTTTTAAATAAAGAACACCACCTTACTGCCCTGCATATATAAGAATTATCTGTCTGGGTTTTAGATTTCTATCATTCATCTGAAAAAAAAAAATGCAAAAAGAAACCACTGTGACTAGAAGGTTCAGGAAAATAGTCTGTATTCTTTATTTTCTTCTCTATCTTCAAGATAATTTTGTAGATGTAAGGTTCACTATTCTGAATTTTCAGTTGGTCTTTTATTCACACAAATATTTTACTTACCTATTTATATTTTTTTAAAGTATCATTCATATAGAAAGAATGAATTTTGCTCATTAATACTGCCAAAACCTGTGTAGGTCCCCTTGATCATGCTGCAACTCTCCTTTCAGTAACAGGATTATACGGCCACATGAAAGGACCAAGAACATTCTCAAATGAAAGGATGAATTACAGAATATCCATGCTAAACAATGCTTCATTTCTTCTTACAAACACACTGATGCAAATACCTTGTTAACACACACACCAAACTCTACCAATAAACCTTAATTCAAGTTATAGCTATAAAGATGCTACTGAAGAAAGACCCCGAGGACCTACACCCTTATATTTAAGTCTTTAGATAGAATAATACTTTAGCTTTTGTGATACCGAAGTCAATATGTTCATCAAGCTCCCAAATGAAGTCAGGAACAATCCACTTATATTCATCGAGATCTGGCATCATGTCCTTCCACTGATCATATGTCTAATACAAAAAGGAAAAAATAAATATACTAGAAACAGAAGTAAAAATAGAGAGAAGTATACGAGTAACCGATTGAAAAGTAATTCCCACATATAAAACAGATTAACCCACCACCTTTTAGATATCAATAATAATACCTGGATCTTTGTAAATCCACACTAGTCCTCTAAACAATCTGGTTTGCATATTCACTTATATTTATTGCCATTAGTTAACCAAACAATGATGTCTTGTAATTTTGTGGATATACCAGGAACTACTGTTCTGAAGTATATAAAAACAAAGACAAAATACATAAAATAGCTTCCACAGATAAATACCTTCTTAGCTGTATAACCACCACCCACAGCAGATCCTAAAATAAGATAGCGAATTTTGAGAAGCCTTGATGCTAGCCTAGCTAGCCAAAAGTTCCTGTGGAACTGGTATCCATATTTTACATTTAAAAGTTTTGTTTTGCGTAGGGGAAGACGACTAAGAGAAGAGAACAGCTGAATTGATATCCTTAATGGAGGTCTTTGGAATTTTGAACTTGGATAGCAGGGATGACGTATACTTCGGGAAACAAGATGCAAGTTCTGAAGTGGTGATTTCCTTTTTATTCCATAGCTGCTGTTTGCTAGACTCCGGCAGATGACACTAAAAGAAAGAAATAAAAACTCTAAGTAACAGATTTCCTTAACACACCATTAGCTCAATAAGCTTTTTAGAAGCAATTCACATTACATTTTAGCTGGTTACAGATAAATTAGAGCTTCACTGTGAATGTGCAATTTCCAGCTATCATTGGTATGCTATCAGGAAAATAAAAAGTGGCAAACGTTGTTAACGGGTGCAGCATTTACAGCGATTACAGAAATAACACTTACAAAGTCTGATATGAATTAAATTTAACTTGCACGCTGGAATAAAGAAATAATAAGTCTATAGAAAAACACAGTTTGGGCAAACAGGACCATGATCATAGAAAAGAGAACCCAACAGTTTGGCCTATCTTGTTACACAAAATGAACTTTTAGAGAAGTTTAGTAGAACTTTAGTACAAGTTTGTAGAGGATTTTCAAATTTCGACCAAAATACACAGAATAAATTCCGTTGCAAGATACATTTGTCCTTTTTCTGGCAAAGTAGATTTTCCTTTGGAGTTAAAGATGGATTTAATTACTTCTTTCAGATCCTTTCTCACTCTAATATTCTGCAGTTGTAGGACATTATTGTTTTGTCTTCAGTAACACATAGACAAGATTACTTCTGGAAATGGCAGCACTGTGGCTGTTGGAGACTTCACTGAAGTAATTCAGATTTATGCAAGAGGGAGAATTTCAGTCTGAAAGATTGGACTCTGAAAACAGAGCTCAGCCATAAAAAAGCACATGTTAAAACACACAAATCTTATCAATCCTGCTACGTCAAAACAAATGTATAGGTTAGAAGAAAGTTCCTTGTGTATTTTAGTTACGCTATTTGCGCCCTTCAACATTCTGAGGCAGCTCTGCTAGTTTAGGGAAAACACAACTACTCTACAAAGGCAATTTCTGCTGTTATTTTGTAGTCTCACCATTATAGCAGAATGGTTAATATGAAATCACTCACTAGATGCAAAATTTGAGTGAAGTTGCAGTTCTTGAAATTAATCCTTCTCCCTTGATGCTTTTTTTCTAAGTTTTCAGTATTATCAAGTGCTCTTACTTACAAAGAGGACAAATACCCAAGAAGAAAGTGCTTCACACCACTAGGGTGGCAAATTATTCATCCCACAATCTTAAATCATATAAATTAAGAGATCTTAAAGAGAATAAGTGAATGTGAAACGGAAAATGTTATAGCATTTCCAATAACATGCTGTATTTCTACGCAGCACTTTGCCTTGAGATTTCCCATGTACTAGAGAGGACTTTGTGTCAGGAATATTTCTAATAACCAAAGAAGCAAAAGACTTTATAATGAAAGCACTTCTGACACAGTAATAAACTCTTGGAAGATAAATTAAAAATCAGAATTATGTGAATCGAGACATTTTCCTCTTAAAAGACCAATTTCTCCCAATGACTTATGTTCAAAAATTTAATTTAGTGTAACAGAAAGCTTAAAAAAGGGAACTCCACTGACTGTTGTGAAAGTCCTCATTCATAAAAGGCACCATGACTTTGAAGGGGATTCTCTTGCTGCTGTACTAAACTATTTAGAAGGCAGTGCCTTTGCAATAACAAACTTAGTATCTAGAAAGAGGATAATAAGCAGGAGCAGAATAATCCCTAAAGAAACAACAAGTTTCTCTTTGACATGGAATTACAGGAGACTCAGAAATTAGTCCCAGGTAGCACCAATACAAAAGTGGCTACATAACAATAAAAAACAAAATTAACTCTGCACTGGAAGTGATTTTCACTGAAAAGTGGTTAAACTGAAAAGGGTGCCAAACCAATGCTATTAAATGAAGAAATTTAATGAATTCCCAATTTGAAGGCTCTGGAGAGCTGTTTTTAGTAACAAAAATTAGCCTTCCAGACATGAGTAACTCTGCCACTGGATGATTACAGGCCTGCAGCCTGACTACTCTTGCATTGCACTGAGATTATAGGTACCCCTTAAAACAAGAAAACGTGGCCTGTTACTGTTGACAGCCAAATATTCCATCTGGAAGTCACACCTAGCATTTTACATATATTGTTCCAGTTCAAGAGTTAAGAGAAGCCCCAACTCAGGAGGGAGAAATTTTCTATAAAAATAGGTTATATACACTTTTAATAGCTATGACTGCAAAGCAGTCTTCCAAATACAATCCTCCGACAAGCACTGTGGTATTTGCTTTCTCATTCAGCACTAGACAACACATCTCGTCCTACTGCTGCTCCCAAAGCTGCCACGGAACTCTGTGAGGTTACTGGCCATTCAGTTTCACTGCTTCTGTCTGGATTTCCTTCATTCCTGACATTTTAACAAGTTGCC
>JANHFX010007503.1:10894-23556 GCA_027560015.1 Chloroceryle amazona
GAGAGAAAACAGAAATAAAGCCAAAATTGCCTGCAGCTGCCGTGCCCAATGGCCTGGGGAGGGGTAGAGCTCCCTGGCCCCCCCCAGCTGCCCCGGTGGGAGCCAACTCCTACGTCATAGGGTCCCACGCACATCTCAGCTGGCTCAGGGTCTGGTGCAGTCGTGCTCTGCCATGTCCTCATGCCACTTCCATGCCAAAGACAGCCCCATTCTGATGCCCCCCCCCAACAGCAGAGAGGGACCCCGGTGTTACAGATGCCCCCCCTTGAGCTGGGGCCGGGCACAGGGAAGCTCAGTCCTTAAACCTCCGGCTGGCTTGCATTTTCTTGTAGTAGTGGTCCACCTCGCTGTCCGCCTGCCCCTCCCTCTCGGCCGGCTTCCTCCGCAGCGTGGACTCCCGGCTGGCCGTGCCCAGCAGCCCCTCAGCGGGGGCATCCCCCCCTGCCATCGCCCCTGGGATGGCGGCCAAGCTGCCGTAACGCGGCTCGTCCTGCTCCACGTCGCTGATGGAGGAGCCAGGGGAGATGCCAGCGCTCTTGGCCGGGTGGAAACCACGGAAATCCTTCCCCACGTCACCCAGCTCGTAGGAGTCTGGCCCCTCCAGCACCTTCGGCCCCGACTTCCACTCCCAGGGCCCATTTCCAGCAGAAAGGTGGACAACGGGGTGGTGGGGGGCGTGGGCGTCGATGGTGATGATGCTGGAGCTGTCCCGCTCCGAGGGTGAGCGGTACTGCGAGGAATCAGAGCTGGTGGAGGACGAGGATGTCTCTGAGTGCTTGGGGGTGACAGAGACAATGCTCTGCTGCTTGGACATGGCGATGACCTGCATCAGGCGCGGGGGATTGGACACCCGCTGCGCTCCCCCTTTCTCCGCCACCATCACCCACTTGGCCCGTACAGCTGCCCCGCTGCTGGCTCGGATGCCTGCACCCGCCTGGCCCTCCTCGGGGATGTGAACCAGCTGCGAGGCGCCTGGCCGGGGCTGGATGAGGACGCGGGGCCCCATGGCCGCCCGCTCGGCCGAGCGCGCTTGCACTGTGGGGTACAGGGAGGGAGGGACGTCCTCGCCAGCATCCCCGACGCCCTGGCCGTGCGCCGCCTCCTCGGCCAGCGTCATGCTCCGGCCCTCCAGCGACTTCTGCTTCCACTCGGTGATGAGCTGCTTGGAGCGAGAGGCATCCACGGGGACGTGGATGGTCATGTGGCGCCGCGCGGGGTCATCCATGGAGGGGGTGTTGACACGGGGCAGGGTGTTGCTGAAGGTCACCATGTTCTCCTTGCCCATGGGGCTGCGGGGAGCCAGCAGGTCCACATCCACGCTGGCCCGCTTCAGGCTGCCCAGGGAGTTCTTCTCCCGCGGCACTGTCCGTGCTGCCTCCTCCAGCTGTGTCTGCGGGTTCAGCTCATCGGTGCTCACTGACTTGTTCTGGTGGTAGACGGAGTCGTGACCCCGCTGCGTCAGCGCCCGCAGCGCATCCTTGGCCGGTGCTGGCGCCGGGACCCTCTCCGTTGGGGCGCGGAAGTTGCCAACAGCGTGGTAAGCCTGGGGAAGGGGGACCCTGCGGTCAGCCCAGCCCTGGGGACCGGCCCGAGCCCAGCATCTTGCCCTTCTGAGCCACCATGGCCACCCCAAGGGTGGGGACCAGCACCCACCAGGTAGGCAGCAATGCCGGAGCCGATCAGGAAGCCCACATAGACATCGGCAGGGTGGCTGCGGTACTGGGTGATCTGGGTCAGGCCACAAATGCCAGCAGCGATAGCAAAGGCAAAGACCAGGATGGGCTTGAGGAGTTTGGTGCTGTCCGAGATGATGGAGTTGAAATACATCTGGTGGCGGCAGCAGTGACAGGGCAGGAACAGGCCCTGTTAATTGCAGCTCCCAGCACCAGAGCCCACTGCCGTTGTGGCACCAGCACCTGCTGCCACCACGGCACCACAGCCTTCCCCCTCCCCAGCCACGCAGAGAGCTCTCGGGTGCACATGGAATTGCCAGCACCTGAGCGAGCATGCTGGTGTGCACATGGGTGTGCACGAACCCAACCTGGGCACGTGTGTGCTGGGCAGGGCTTGTCGGTGCATGGGAGGCTGCGTGCCAACAGGAGGGGGATGCTGCTGCCCCGGAGTCAGCACACTGCCCAAGGGCCGGGCAGTGCCAGGAACTCACCGACACGTAGACAGCAGCGAAGGCTGAGAGCGTGGCGTGCTGGGATGGGAACGTCTTCCTGTGGGGCAGAGGGGAGGGCACAGTTGGGAGGGGGGTAGGAGGGTTGGCATTGCGGCGCAGGCTTCCCCTGGCACGTACCTGGCAGAGAGGATGGCGTGCTTGTCTGTGCCCGAGCAGATGTCCTGGGTGATGTAGGGGTCGGCATCGCAGGGAGTGCCCAGCAGTGTGTAGTTGGGCTTGCAGACGGTCAGGAAGAAGGGCGCGTGGTAGCCAGTGGCCAGCTGGATGACATCTGTCACCAGGGCTGTGGCACAGAGCCCGAACACGTGAACGCCTGGGGGTGGCAGAAGCAGGGCGCCGGGTCACCCTCTGTCCCACACAGAACACCCAGGGCTCATCCACCCCACGGGGCCCTGGGAGAGGTCCTGTGCAGGGTCTGGGTGAGGCCATAGATTCCTTTATTGCATTGGGGATACCCCCCATGCCCTACAGACCCCAGCCCCTCAGCTCCTGCCCGGGCTGCCGCACAACGTACCCACAAACCTTACGGTGCGGCGCAGGAAGGAGTTGAAGTTGCAGCCTCCGGCGTTGATGCTGCTCTCGGCACCAGCACGGCCCTTCAACCGGGACTGCAGGCAGTACACGATGCCCTCTCCGACCATGATCTGCGGAGGTTCCGGTGGTTCAGGGGGTCTGGGCCATCAGCACTGCCACCCCATGAGTGCTGGACACTGCCAGGCTCCCCGCACAGGTCCCCTGGTGCTGCTGGCACCAGCACCCCAAGGCAGGCTCCATCCTCTCCCCACCCGTGCACACACCGCGCAGCCCAGCGCCAAGCGATGGCCACTGGCGCTCGTTTCTGCCGCGGCTCGGCGGCACAGCCGACGTGCAAGGCGTGCAAGTCACCCTCTGCACTTCTGTGCTGAAGCCACTGCTCCACGCACAGCATCGGGGGATTGGCTCTGCAGAGAAAGACCTGGGAGTCCCGATGGATAGCAAGCAGCAAGGTGCTCTCCTGGCCAAGAAGACCAGTGGTCTCCTGAGGTGCACGAAGAAGAGTGCGACCAGCAGGTAAGGGAGGTTCTGCTCCCCCTCTGCTCTGCCCTGGTGAGGCCACCTCTGGAGTTGTGTCCAGTTCTGGGCTCCCCACTTCAAGAGGGACAGGGAAATACTGGAGAGAGTCCAGCAGAGGCTGTGAAGACTCTGAGTGGCTGGAGCATCTCTGTGGCCAGGCCAGGCTGAGAGCCCTGGGGCTGTGCAGCTGGAGAAGAGCAGCCTGAGAGGGGAGCTGAGCAATGCTGAGTAAGAGCTGAAGGGCCCTTTAGGGGGCAAGAGGATGGGGCCAGACTCTGGTCAGTGGTGCCCAGAGGCGGAACAAGGGGCAATGGACTCAAACCGGAACCCAGGAGGTTCCATCTGAACATGAAGAGAAACCTCCCCTGTGAGGGTGTCAGAGCCTGTCCCAGGCTGCCCAGAGAGGCTGTGGAGTCTCCTGCTCTGGAGAGATTCTAAACCCTCACGGACAATGGGATCCTGAGCCCCCAGCTCTGGGTGACCCTGCTGGAGCAGGGGGGTGACACCAGATGATCTCCAGAGGTCCCTTCCAACCCCCACCATGCTGGGATTCTGTAATCACAAGATTCCTCCCCATCTTTGATGTTCCTCAGCAGCACTTCTTGATTGTAGAAGTACCCATTATAGCAACTCAAACTCTTCTTATTCCAAATTAATGGCCTAGTTCTTGCTGCCTACTCAATACCCACCAGTTTTAGCTGGCCTAAGCCCACTCTAGAAGAGCCCCAGCCTGTTGTGCAGAGTAACAACACTAAACACAGTTAACTCTGAAAGGACCCAAGCGCTGAACTGCAGAATCGATGCAGCTGCCTTTACAACCTCAGGCTTTTGTCAGTGCTGGTTTTAAACCAAAGTTATGCTAAACTCTGCTGAGGTCTAAAGAAAATAATTTGTTACCAAAAAGCCCAGAGGTTACGTAGAACAACAACAGAGATTATGATTTTGGGAATGGAAATCTTTTTTTTTTTTTCTTCCTGCTTAAGCTGAACACCTCAGAGTAAATAAAGCTGCAACTGCTGGGTGACCCAAAAGGGGAAAACCCCAGTGAAACTCTGACCTTTGCAAGCGTTTTCACCTTAACAGAGGCTTTCAGAGAGCCTTTAGGATAGGACTTTATCTAGCACTCGTAAATCCTTCTAAAACTCGGCTCGCTGGCCATTTAACAAGCAGCTCCACCCTTCTGCTCTCCAGATGAAACGCGCTGCGCTCCATTTTGTTACCTCCTCTCCCACCCAGCAGCAGTACCCACGGCAGAGCCCTGGGAGCGGGGTTTAATTGGCATCCTCTTATTCCTAATTAGCTCTGAGAGGCTCTCCACAGCTTGGAATGGTCAACAGAAATGCATCCACCGATTTAAACAGGCTTTAGAGCAGCGGAGATGCTGGAGCAGACCCAGAGGAACAATCCTGCTGCAGCTCCAGTGCAGGGCCACCACTGCTGCAGCCCTTGCTGGGCTTCTCTGGTGGCAGGTACTGGTGTGGAGGAGCCTCGGGGAGGCTGTGGGGTTGTCTCACCCCAGGGAAGTGTTCCCAGAGGATTCTGGCTGCCACGCAGCTTCTCCACAGCACAAGAGCATCTCGCACGGACGCTGCAATTTGAGGTGTCCAAGCAGACACCGCAGCAGCGCTCGTTGCTTAAAAATCCATCAGCAAGACCTCAACAGAAGAGATCTGAGCCGCAAACTCATCTCAGCAAACTCCAGTGGAGAGCCTGGGACCCCACGTCCCCTGGGCTGCCCTATGTTCCCAGAAGGGCTCAGAAAAGGGGACTCTGCAGCCGCCTTTCAGCAGCGGCACGGCTGCGATGGCTGGTGCAGTGTTGTGCTCCCAGCTGGCCGAGCCGAGGAGCCCCGGGGGGCAAAGCCACAGCTACAGCATCCCAGCGGCACTGGGGGACACACAGCCCCCTTCTCCCCACTGGGCGCTGTGGGGTGATGTTCCCGTGGGCTCAAGGGTGAGCCACATTTCCAACTCAAACCCTTCCCAGGTTTGCTTTTTAACTGGATCCTGCAGGTTCCATGTTGTGAGTCTGGTTCATTCCTGGAACCAAAAAAAAAAAAGTGATGGTCTATTCTGAGATACCAGACCCTTCTTTTCCACTGCCTGGTGTTTTAGATCCCAGCTCTTAGTTTCAGTAGGAAAAAACAAGCTGTGGCAGAGGAGGCAATTTTCTAGCTAGTTCTGTAAGAAATCCTAGCAGATGTTCAGAAGGATGCTGTTTCTGGGTCAGTGCAGAGAGCCCCTTGGCTGAAAGGCTTCCCACCAGTGGTCCCTCTGCTCGCTGCAGGCTGAGTCCCTGCTGTTTGGAGCAGTCCCTCAGGGAGATTCCACCAAGCAGGGGCCGGTTCACTGCCTGGTGCATTTTTAACCCCGGACCCCAGGCAGCTCAGTGATGGTGTGAAGCTTCATGTCACAGTGCTGGGAGAGCTGGCATCCCAGTGCCACAGCTCCTGGGGCTTCGAGTCCTTCCCACCGCTGAGCCTCTGCTCCCTGTTAGCTGCTGGGAACCAGTCTGGTGACACACAGCACCAGCTTCTACCAGGATGTGCACAGGTTGGTTGGTTTGTACCAAAGCTCCCACAAATCGTTAAGAGGATCTTCTGAACCAAAAGGTCTCAAGAAAAAGAATATCCTGGTGCCCCAGACCTGAGGCTCCTGGCTGCAGACTGTCAGCTCAACACCCATCTGCTCTCCAGCACCCCGTGGGGGACATCCCAAGGAGCTCATAACCACGGAGCTTTGGGGATCAAAACTGCAGGTTTTCTGGTGCCCACATGAACCAGGAGGAGCATTGAGAAACACCATGAGCTGCTCTGACAGCAGACAGAGCTGGTGCGGGCTCTGTGGCCCAGGCAGCCCCAGCTGCACCCTGCAGGGCAGCAGGAAGAGCATCCACAAGTGACGAAGCACGGCAGAAAGCTGCCAACAGCAAGGTCTGCTGGACTTGTGTGTCAGAGAACCCCAAAACCCTCCAACCAGAGGAGCGAGAGGAAAACACAAGCCTCCGTCGGGAGAGACAGCTGCTCTTTCCACCTGAGCACCCCTGAGATGAGACTGCACCTTCTCAGCAATCCTGCCTCGCTGGGTACAACAAACAGGAGCACTGTCCACGACCTGGACCAGTTTTCAGTCCTGTGCTGCTGAGTCTGCCTGGAGGGGCACGTGCAGACACACCTCAGAGAAATACAGAGCCTGCGTCGGGCAGAGTCACCCCCGAGCACCTCAGAAGTTCAAGCAATCCAAGGTAAAAGGGGAACAGCCTGAAAATCATTAGAGGAGGAAACAGTCAAATTTAAAGAGGATGGATTCAAAACCATCACAATTTCCCCTTAAAATCATCCAGTAATTGAAGATTTAAGAACTCTAAACCTGCTTAAAGATGTGCAAGAGGAAGTTTAAGTCAAAAGCTTTAAAACAACAATTTAAAGTAATATTATTACTGGCCCCAGAGAATTTAAATTATTCCTCTCTCAGTCCTCCATCTTCCAAGCCCTGCTGCCTGATCATTTGGTTCCCATCACTGTAAATCAACCTAAAAAAACCATCACTGACCTAAAAAACATATCCAGCACTGAGAAAATCTGGATTTCTTACAACGTGAAGGCTGCTGATCACACAGGGAGCCGAAGATAAAGAGGAGTGGTACCAGGGACTTGGTGTCTAGAGGGTGAGGGTACCCTGGGAGTAGAGGATACCCCAACGGAGCACGGTGCACAGGAGCTGTGCGCACAAGACGGAGCCAAAGTACCAGCACCAGCAGCCCCAGCACCACTACCAACAACTGGTAAATAACAACACCTAAAAGAAACAAGGCCATTTCTTAAAGGATTGAGAAGAGCTCCTGACAAAACAACGCATTTAATCCATAGCAATCAATCTGTCCACAGAGAGGCACAAATAATACCAAGGACACTCAAAGCTATTACCAAAAGCCAAAGTTAAACTAGAAGAAAACCAAACCTGGTTGATAAGCACAGAACAGGTACAAGTCCTGGCCATCTGGAGAAGGAAGCAGTCCAGCAGCTCAGAGACAGAAGGGCTACTTTAGATGAAAACAATGCTCAATTTTGCAACAACAAAACAATCCAACCCAAGATAAAGCATGATCCAAGTTCTACCACAAACCCCAACTGAAGCAATCGAGGAAGGAGACAGAAAAACAATCCCCCTTGGGTCCATGAAGTCATACAGCTCGCTCTCTTTTCCCAATATAAAGCAGAGTCCAACAGGGAGTCTCCTTTCTCTAGAGGGAGGCTGAAGAGCAGGAGCTCACCCACCACCAGCCAGCTCCAGGGCTCAAGTTCCACCAAACTTTATCCAAAACTGGGCACGTTGTCCAAGAAATCAAGAAGAAACTTGGAAAAGACTTGAGAAGTCTTTTTCATCTCCACGATTTACAACTTCCTACAAGTGCCAAAGGCTGACCTGAGCATTCCAAGCATCCCTCACCCCACAGCCTGCTGTGGCTTTGCCCCTGCAGCCCCTGACAGCGCTAACGCCCGTCCCGCTTCCCTGTCCACGGGCCCGAGGGAGCCAAGACTCGCTAATCACACCGTAACTCAGGCCGGCTCTCGAGAGACCGCGCTTCATTCGCTTGGGCGCTAAGTACATTAACTGCTGCCCAGCCAATATGCACTGCGATCAATGACACACCAGGCACCCTGCCAAGATGACAATTCTGCCTCTTAGAAACACTCCTCCTGCCACGATGCAAATTGCTCTTCCCCTTCGCCCCAAACCCGATCAGCACGTGGAAACCCTTCCACCGTCCCACTGAGCTGGAAGCACAGGGGCAATGAATTTAGGGATGGGTTTCAGAGGTGTTTAGGAGCCTGGTGATGTAGATGTGGATGCCTGATGTGGGCACCTACACGCGTTTAGAAGCGGGGCCACTGGTGCAGTGCTGGAGGACCACGAGCCAACATCTCCTGCAGAGCCCAGGTAAGGAGAGATGGGGGTGGACAGGGGAGCCATTAAAGCTCACTACTTCTTGGTGTCCTCAGGGAATGATCTCAGCAGAGACAGACACAGAGCAGTAACCATCTCTGCTGTGCCTCCTTCCCCTCTCTCTCATGGGCAGCAGAGGCGGAGTTTTTCCATGGATAACCTCTGGAGATTCGGTGATGCACGGGGATGATGCACAGAGTGAAGGTGTTGGCTCAGCTGCTGATGCACTTGCTTTCAAAGCATCATGCTGCAACGCAGCACAGAAAAGACTTTCCAACTGTCACTCTCAGGGCTGTCCTAAACTAGTTTCCAGTCAGCTGACCATCGACTGGAGCACAAGAGAAAGACAAAGACCAAGAGCGCAACCACCAAAATAGCAAAACCAGGAAATAGAGAGCCCGCCTCACAAGCAAAAAAAAAACCCCACCAAAGCCCAAGAAAACAGCAAAACTCCACGTTTGTTGTAAGCTGCTCTTGTCCTCCCCCAGTCACAGCAAAGCCTGTGACACAGTGCCTATAAATTTCCTCTAATGACGCGGCAGCGAGGCAGAGACCCATCTGTGCTCGGGCACAGGTGAGACTTTCCACTATCGTGTAAGTGCAGCCTGCCTTTCAATTACACTCGCCAGCCCATTAGGCAAATTAGATTTGCATACGAGAGGATAACTAGAAAGTCAAGAAACAGGCCCTGAAGTGCCATACGTTTTATAACCTACATATCCCTGGGAAGGTGCGGGGGGGAAGTTTGCTGCTCAACCCAGGGCTACGTTAGATGTCCGTGGTCTTCAGGCTGGTGTGATTTTTGAGACCGGTCTCTCCACAACGCAGCGCTGAAGCCAGACAGAGACATCTGCGTGCCCTGCATCTCACCTCCCTGAAAACCTGCCCATTTCTGCAGGGCTCTGCATCTTTGCAGGCTCTGCCTTGCGGTATGCTTGACAGTGGATTAAAATATTACTGGCCCCAGAGAATTTAAATCTATTCCAGTTGAGTTTCAAATAAAGACACAGCTAAACTACAGAATTCTCTCCAGCACCCTGAGAAGGTGCAGCAGCACGTGCTGCCCCGCAATATGGGATTACACTGGTGTTCCATGTCACCGAGGACATTTGTGGGGACTAAATGGTTCTGCTCAGGTGATCCTGGAGAATTAAATCTGCCCGTACGTGCCTTTTTTTTTTTTCTTTCCTGGTGAGTGTATGCAAAAGAGAGACAACCTAGCTCATCTCTCAGAATCCAGATGGCACTTGCAAACTTTGTCTGTGTATCAAATGTTGTTTTTTAGATCAAGTGTCCCTGGTTGACAACACAGAACTTCACGATGCTATCTTTAGAGAGGCTTCTCTGCAAAGAAACACCCTTGGAGCATACGTTCCAGGGAATATGCTAATGTGGCAGGGTGTCTTCAGCGGACACAAATGGCTCTGCTGCTGGGAGCTCAGACACCCCAGAACAAGCTGAGCCTGGCTGAAGATGAGGGGTCATCCAGCTCCCCCATTACCACTAAGCCCCTGCAGAAAGGACGTGTCGGCAAGTTAAACTGTGGAGAAAGGTTAACGTCCACCACTGGAGAGATGCAAGATGAGCTGACAGCAAAGTCCACAAGCATTATGTGCACCAAAAAAAAACCCTACTAAATGAGTTAGAGGAGCAGAACACAGACAGCAAAACCTGAGACTTTTCAGTCCTTCACTTCTCCTGCAGGTTTAGAGATTCTTACCCTACCTTCCTGGTCATCTGAATGCCAGGGTCTGGTGATAAACCAAGGGTTTTCTTCCTCAAGGTCTTCATCTCCTCCTCCAGATTTCACATAAAGATAAAAGCAGCACATGCATATATATAAAATATCTTTTTTTAATGCAGCCCTTTAATAAAGACCAAAACTCTACAAACCTCTCAGCTCACACATTCCTGAGATGGTAATGTTAGCCCTTGACAAAAAAAAAAGTTAGTTGTAGGTGTTAAAAATAAAACCACCACCCTTACTTGTTTTCTACGCTCCTCAGCTCCAAGAAGAAGAATCAGAATCATTACCTGTGTGTGAAACAAGCACAAAAGCCCCCTGACCTGCACACACTCCCACTAAGCAGCAGAGGGGCGTTACAAAAGCCAGGAGAAGACAAAGGCAGCTGTGGCAGCAGGAAGGGTTATGAAACAGCTCATCCCCAGGATCAGAAGGTGACACCAACAGCAGCAAGGTGGCTGAGATAACCCCTCCTGCCCGCTGCTGAAAAGAACATTTCAGAACAGTGACATCAGGTAAAGCAGCTTCTTTTGAAAAAAGAAAGTGATCCAGGAGGTAGCTCCTCACAGTAAACACCATATGGCCTGTTAATTTAATTAGGGAGAAGAAACCCCCTAAGTTTGAGATTTGACTTTGAAGGCTTTAAAAGGAGTCTGAGGAAAATGGCTCAAGGTACTCTCCTGGGTCCTTAGGTACTCTGCTGGGTCCTTGTCTTGCCAGCTCCATCCACCCTTCTGAGCTGGTTTAGCTGGGGGCTCTCCCCACACTGTACAGCGGCTCTAAGGGGCTGGTTTATTTTTTATACATCCACTGCCAGATGTGTACAACCTACACCACTGCACCTGCACAGCTGCTTCCCAGGAAGATTGGGGTGGTCCATGCTGGGCAGCCAGGCCAGGTGGGTCTCGGGAAGGTGGTTGGTGCAGTAAATAACTCGAGTACTTCAGCTAAACCCATCTGCTCAGATACCAACCAGAGTTTCCATTTTAAATTCTCACAAGCCCACGAAGACAGGATGGACCTTAAGGCTGAGGGCAACCTGACCACCACCAAAGAACCAACACCAAGACACAAAGTCTCAGCACGAGTCCATTCTCAATCTGTAAATTCGCTTTTGTAATCTTGAGATCAACCAACCAACCCCAACCATTCCCAAAGACTCACTGCAGCATCTGCTTCCAGACTAGCAAGAGGGACTCTGCCCACAGGGGCTGTTATCGGAACAAAAAGTCATTCTTTGAACGTGTCCTGCTCTGAGGAAAGAGGAGCACATCTAGGACCTTTTCCAGCTAGAGGTTTGCATACGTCCCTCTGTGCTGTAACAGGGGACTGGCAGCACCACTGCCACCCCAAAGCACCCCGTGAGGTCTCAGCACAAGCAGACAGATCCCATGGACATGGCTGATGGGGCACCAACAAGAACACAAAGAGACCAAACCTACTGAATATCTATGAAATGGCCTCACAGGCCATTAACAGCTGAGGCTTACTGGGCTTTGATCTTCAAGCAGCCTGTTCAGGCCCAGGCAGTAGCATGCAACATGTCAGTCGTGGTGCTCAGAGGACTGTCATCCCACAGCAAGCTGCTGTCAGGAGCCACCAGCACAAACCTCATCAGCTGCAGTGCTGCAGCACAACCAACCTCCTTTTGGAAGGCCCAGTGTCATTTCTCCAACCGACCGACCTCCAAACTGGGACAGGGCTTCATCACCAGAGCTGTTTGGGCAGAAGCGCAGGGGAAAGCCATGCCCGATGCCTCCAGCGTGGGGAAAAGCTGCCCTTCCTGCCTGACACAAAGTAGGCCAGGGCTGCGTGGGATGGTCCCCTCCTCACGGGACACGATGCACCAGTACTCCTTGCTGGAGATGCTCCGAGCCCCTGCTGAACAGGTTCACTTCGGAGTCTTAGGTAGGGCAGCAAGACAAGTCCCCCTTCCTTCCCTCCTTCCTGTCACTAACTGCAGCAAACCCAGCCTGCTCCCTGCCAGCGGGGAACCCAGAAGAGATTTCGGGGCTTTGGGGTTTTGTGCAGCCTGCTGCCCTGCAGAGGAATCGTACCAGGAGAGCATCACATTGTTCCTAGAACTCTGTCACCACACTTGGTGTGTAGTTTTTCTTCGGCTCCTCTCAACAGTTGACTACGTTCACAAATTAACAACCCACTTGTTCAAGTATTTTTTTCCTTTTCCTTCCAGACCCAGGCTGGGATCTGTGTGTTCCTTTCATAGATGTGCCACAGCAATATTCCAGAGAGCAGAGTTTCCCATTTTCTAGTAAAAAAAAAAAAAAAAAGACCAAAAAAAAAACCCAACCAACCACCCCCCAAAAATAGCCAAACATCTGAAGCCTGGCAGACTTCTTCCTGCTAGCAAGAAAACCTCCTCTCAGGACACTGCAAAGACTTAATTTACTACCGATTGCCCTCTGGTTATTTTACATTTATGGGGTGGGGGCTGAAGAAAGGAAGAAAGCAGGGAGAGAGTGTAATTGGCTTTGCTTGTAAAATGTTCATCCCAGTCCTAGCAGCAACTGGAGCCTGTTGGGGGGGCTTAAGAGCTTTCAGGGGTTTGTTCCTTGTGAGTGCTGAAGCATCTGTGTGGGGTGGGGGGGAATAGAAAAGGGGAAAGAAATATATGAAAAAAAAAGAAAAAGGGGAGAAGAGAAAGAAAAAAAGGGGGAGGAAAAGAGAGAAAGAAAAAAAGGGGGAGGAAAAGAGAGAAAGAAAAAAAGGGGGA
>JANHFX010007510.1:6675-23688 GCA_027560015.1 Chloroceryle amazona
CCCCCGTGGAGCTGTGGTGCTGAGGGCCAGGGGTCAGTGGTGCCCTGGCAGTGCTGGGGGAAGGGTTGGACTCTGTGAGCTGAAAGGTCCCTTCCAACCAGAATGACTCTGTGACTCTAAGAGCTTACGAGCTACTCCGGACCTTGGCTCACCTGCCCAAGATGTCATTGAAACGCGGGTCCAGCTCGATGTTGTATTTGTCGATGTAGTCATAGAGGTCCTCTGTTCCCAGCACCTTGGCTATCCTCACCAGCTGAGAACAAATGGAAAAACAAGTCAGCGCTGTGCTGGGGTAACACCAGAGCCAGTGGGAAGATGCAGCAGCACATTCCCTGGGAGCGTGAGCTCGATCTCAGTGGTCTGAACCGGCAGCCACAGTCACCCCACGGCTCCGAGTTCTCCGGCCACATACAATCACAGGCGCCTTGAATTTGCCTCTGCTCACACTCAGAGCTTAGTGACCCAAGATATCCTAATATCTGAAAGCTCGAGACCTTGCAAGACTGACTCCCTTTCTGTAACAAGAAAATACTCAAAACCAATTGGGGGGAAGACAAGAATAACTGGTCAAAAAAGCAGAAACTGTAGCTAGCAGGTGAAGGGTGAAGCGTCACCCCGGAGGGCTCTGGAATGAAGGTGTGAGAACAGAAGGTCACTGTTCTGGAACGTCTGCACCTTAGTTTGGATGCAGAGCACACATTAAAAGCATAAAAATTCTGGCCTAAAGGCAACACGATCAAAGATTTCCAAATCTATAAAAAACGGTACCAAATTCAGTTTCCAGGCAGAGGGGAGGGAGGGTGGACAGGGGCAGGGGCTTTCCATGGCACACAGCCTCGGGAATGGTCAATCTACGTCCCAGAACACACCAGACTCCATAGAACTGTCGTTTTAACTTTTTCCAGACAGCCCTGAGGAGCCTGTAAGCAGAGAGCCCTGTCAACCCCTCTCTGTTGAATCAGGCAGATAATCGGGCACGCTTCAGAAAAGGAACGTGGCGTCAAACTGAGCAGAGAGGCCTTCAGAGAAACGCTCACATTCTTCTTCGGATCCCTCGAGAAAGCGTAAGCAGGAAACCCTCAGAGCACTAAGAGAACAGAGATTGTACATGACCAGCTCTCACCTGATCATAGTTGTCATGGCCATGGAAAAATGGCTCCTTTCGGAATATCATACTAGCCAACATGCAACCCAAGCTCCACATATCCAGACTGTAATCATACATCTGTGCAAAACCAGAAGGACAATTCAATTGCTAATGAATGAAGCAGAACAGACTCCCAGTACTAACAGGGTCCCCCCTCCCTCCAGTGACAGGAACGTGGGAATAGGCTGGAATACCCTCGCTGCTAGATGACTGTTGGGCTCAGTGTTCCAGTTACTCAAACTGGGATACAGTGGTTAGCAGAACAGCAGGAATCCCGTTTCCATCCCTGTCCTAAGGACACTACAGACCAGGGCTGCCTTCTGCTGCCACTGCAGGCTTCAGTGTTACGAGCACTGAGAAACTCACGTTGAGAAGGGAAACGTCACCAGCAGCAACAAAAGGAGGGGACTCCAGAAGGCACAGGGGCAGCTGAGGAAGCGCCTTCCCTCGGGACCAGCACCATCGGAAAGGCCCCAGGAACGCTGCTGTTTCCCACCCGCAGCGTCTCCCGCAGACACTGGGGACAGCTGAGTTTAGGAGTCGGTGCAGACCGGCTACTCCCACCAGGGCTTTGTTCTGTTCCTCCCCTCACTGCGAACGCAGCTGGGCTAAAAAAATACTCAGGATTTGTATTCCAAAATCCACGATGAGTCCTGCGGCGACTCCTTGGGTCCTGAGAGCACTCATCAGTTTCTTTAATTCAGTGGCTGTACAGCCACTGTGTTCTGTGGCACGTTTTAGAAGGGTCTGTCTTTAGCTCCAGGCTCTAGGGGTTTGAGGTTCTGGCTGGCTACCCCAAAACTCCACAGACTTTCCATACACAAGGCAGCAATGGATCCTGGGAATTCTTACCTGGTAATCTACGAGGAGTTCGGGTCCTTTGAAATACCTGGAAGCCACTCTGACATTGTACTCCTGGCCGGGGTGGTAGAACTCAGCCAAGCCCCAGTCTATTAGTCTAAGCTGGAAAACAGAAGGAAGAAGGCTCGAGGGCTGCTCCAACTCTCCACTGCCTGACCCACACTATCCCCCGCTGGCCTGGCGCTTCATTTCCAAGGCTGTTTTCAACTCATTTGATCAGAGTATCTGTTTAGATCCTGTCCCCAAACCCGTTATCACCAACCAGCCCAAATAAACCCCCTCTCCTTACTGGGAGAGGGTTACCTACTGGCTTTTATGGGTTACATGGAACCCATCAAACCTCAAGAATCGTATAGAATTTCATTTCACATTTCTCCACACAGTAGAGGTGCAGTCCCCCTGAAGATGTCTGCTAGACCCGCTACACCGGAGCACCCAACAGGGATCCCGGTTCCCCAGAGCAGAACCTCTCCCTGCCCCCCTTACCTTTCTGTGCTCGTGGTCAATCATGACGTTGTGAGGTTTGACATCTCTGTGCATGATTCCCATGCTATGGCAGTAATCTAGAGCCTGGAGGCAACAAAGGAACGCATGCTGGAGTCACAAGAACATTTCAAGTTCAGTCATATTCAGAAGTATTTCCACACATACCACGTCTTAACTAGACAGCGGGGCTTCACTGTCTGGTGCCTAGACTCATAGACCACAGAAAGTGCTTCTGGAGCCCTCCCCTCAAAGGTGAGGACGCAGCAACAGAAGTGTTTTGACTTCACCTCCTCATAAAAGCAGAATTTCAGAGTCCCTAAGAGCAGAGTTACTAGGCACTCATTGATCAAACAAGCCTCCCCTTCTCCAGACTCCCGAGGAGCAAATACCTGTTTCAGCAGAATCAACAAACTCATTTGACTCGCATGACATTAGGGCACAAAACCAGCCAGCAATAGCTTAAGACTCTCTGTTTTCAGAAGCTAGGTGTACTTTTGATGTAGGATCTTAAGCCATCTCGCTGTAGGCAAAGGCTCTGCTAGCCTCCATAACACGGACTAGAATATCCCCCACCAGCCTTGCTTCTGCCACAAGGCTCAACAGCTGCCCCTCACTTGGTGCGTATTTTTCTGCCCAATTTTTCCACAGCTTTCTCCTCCCTCCCCTCATCAGTGACACAAGAACCATCTCTGCAGGGCGAGCTGAGTGCTGGCAAACCCACGGGACAGTGAAACACCAACTTACCTTCAAAATCTCATACATGTAGAATCGAATATCATAGTCTGTTAATGTCTGGTATAATTGCTGTGGGACACAAACACATTGCATCAGTGTTCCACACCCAGGGAACTGATCACAACCCCTCCAATCCAGAGCGACCCAGCCCCGCTCTCTGCTGCTGTGCCTCTCCAAACCCCCTGGAAGGGACAGAAGTTTCCCTTCCAAGTTCCTCTGATCCCACAGCCTGTTCCTCTCCCCTTCCAATCGCATACATCGTTTGCTTCCAGCTCTGCTCAGACAGAACACTCCGGCTCCTGTCCCTGCCTCCCTCGGGTTGTGCTCGCCCAGCACCAGACTGGGTCCCGCAGAGGCCAAGGGTGCAGCTATTCCAGATGGCACTGTACAGCCACCCTTCTCCCGAGGCAGGTCAGCAGGGAAGGGGACAAAGGAACATTGAAATCCCTTTTCCCAGGAGCATGGAAAGCCACAGAAACAGCCGTCCACATTCAGAGTGGGTCCAGCGAATCATTATTCACGGAGCAGAAAAGCAGAGTTGCAAAAGGATGGGCACCGAGGGGTCACAAGGTAACAGACTGACTGGCTCTCAAGGTCAGAACCTGGATTCTCTTCTTGTAGCTTCTGTGGCAAAAGGGTCCAAAAGGACTAATGATAACGTCCTGTCCCAACTGCATTTACCTTTAAGGGAGGTGATTAAATAACCCGCTGCCCCCTACGCACTTGTCCTTCCCCGGGAAAACATTCCGAGCGACTCTCAAATGGAAAACCCACCAAGTTCACATCCCACACTGTACCTTAAAGTCTGTGTTGTTTACGTGTTCAAAAACCAAAGCGGGTGTTCGAGACTAAAACAGAGAGAGAAGCGTTCAGCCGCGGTGACTTCGGGTGACCCGTTTTCATCTCGATAATGAACCAAACTGGTTTTACTCTTCAACCCTCCAGAAGCCCCCCCGCCTCAGCCACGCTTGTGATCCCCCCCTCGGACAGGGGCAGCCGAGGCAGAGCCCACGAGGCAGAGCCCACGGCCCCTGGCAGCACTGTTTGCAGAATGAATTAATTCGTCTCAGCTCGCTGCTATCTCACCCCTACAGAGTGAGGGGCTGAAGGGGGCTGGGGGGGAAGGGCCCGCTAAAAGGAGTTAATCAGATTAAGAGCTGATCTGATTAAGCAATTCAAAAGCAGGATTTAAGAGCAGGGGAAAATAAAAAGCCAGATCAGAGCTGAAGTCAAACTCAGCAACTTCACCCATAACCCCAGTGTACCCTGCGAGGTCCTTCCGTACTCACCACAGGATCTTTTACTATATCTGCAAGAGTGATTATATTGGGACCGCCTCGCAAATTCTCTAAGATCTTGATTTCACGCTTGATTTTCTTCTTTTTAACAGGCTGAAGAACAAAAACCCACAGTGTAAGACCAAGCGCTGCAGCAAAGCAGGGCTAACAGACACCCTAACACCCAGATGGCCGAGGCAGGTGGCTGCAAGTCAGCAAAATGCATTGGAGCCACTGCAAGTTCAGTTCACACAGCCAGATGTTGCCGTCACCCAACCGCACCGTTCCAGCAGGGGCTCAAATAGCTGCAGTCTCCTTTCTAACCACACAACCCTGGCAGCTACAAAGTTGAGTTTCATGTAAGGGAGGGTTATAGCAAGGTGAATTATTTTTTTAAAGCTCTCTGAACATGATCTGAGAGTCCAAAACTTAACCGGCGTGTGGTAAATATGTAACTAGAAGTTTGTGAGCTGTCGGAGGGTGACTAAATGAAGGCATTTCACCAGCCACGGCTGTGGAATAACCAGCAGCCAAGAGACCCCTCCTCAGCCTGGGAGGACGTTACGTGGGCAATGGAAGGTGCAGAGCAGAAGTGAACATTTTAAGGTCTGCAGTCCCTAGTCCGTGGCTTTAGAGGGTGCTGATCCCGCTAGCTCACAGGCCTCGGTGCGCACCGGGGGTCACAGATCGGGACGCGTCCGCATCAGGACTTCCTTTAAACCGAGGTTAACTGCTTACAGGCAGAGATGTGACTGGATAGCCAAGCGTAGGCCTTCTGCTGGGAGGCTCAAAAGGAGGAACTGCTGCACTGAATGACCCTCCCAAGCCAGGCTTTAAGAATTTTGTTTCCAGACCGTCAGACTTTTTACACTAAATGCCGCCCTTTCCGGCCGCCCGATCGCCGCCAGGCAGCTATAGCCTCTTGCCCGATCCCCAGCTCACCTTGAGGATTTTAACAACTACTTTTTCATTATTTGTGATGTTGATGGCTTCAAACACTTCGCTGTATTTGCCTCGGCCTAATTTTCGAACTAGCTGGTAATCATCTTGATTTCTGAGGAGATAAAAAACCCAGTTGAGTTTCAAAGAGCTCAAGAGTCATTTCCATCACGATTTACAAACGGCTCCTTAACGCTACATCGCGGATTAAAACGAGACTAAGCCCAGACCACCGCTATCCTCAGAAGACTGGGCACGCTTTAGAGAGCAGGAACTGCCCAAAGCTGAGGGCAGGACCTCGTCTGGGCCCTGCTCTACAGAAGCTGGCACAGCCACCGTCTGATTCTCGGCGGGTGTAGTCATGAGCTCAATTTAAACACCTCCTGCCTTCGAAGAGCAGCAGACAAGTTTCTTCCAGTCCCTCGCAGCGAGATGAGCAACAAGTCACAAAATAGCACGGACCTATTTAAGTCTGCTGAGTCTCTTCACTCAGCCAAGTCCGAAGCCACTTCAGAGGTCTCTTCACTCCAGCCCCACACCCAGGAGGCTGGAAGCCTTAAGGAAGCTGCAAAAAACATTCTTACACTGATGGGGAATTACAATTTTGATGAGAAACACTTTTCCAAAGTAAAGTTGTGATCCTAACGCCTGCCACGCGCACCAGACACCTGCCAAGGAGCGTGGAGAAGCCTGAACTGCCCCCCACGCACCACTTTGCCGGATCCTACAGGGATTGATCCTGGTCCTGGGATGGATCTGGAAGCAGCCCAGAGACTTACCCCCACTCGACAACATGCGACTCATAGTCCCAGTACTCCCGAGGTCTGTGTGTGTTCACGTCCGTGTAAACTCTGGCCCTGCTCGGCACGGGTCCCGACATATCAGACAGGTTGGCAGGTGGAAATGAGGAGATGGCTCAAATCAGAGGCTACCCCAACTGGAAAGCTGGACAGAGGATAAAGGCCTCAGATTCTTCCACCTGCAGAGAAAGAATAAATCAGAGGTTGAAATCTCAAGATACTATAAAAATGCTTGAATTAATCATTAAAAGCTGCTGAGAAGGAGAAGCTGGAGCCCAGCCACAGGCCTGGGATCATTCCTCAGCTTGAAAATGACTTGTCTGCCTGCCCTGCACAGGACGGGGCCACTTGGATCCGCCAGCAAAAGTAACACCCCCTCAACCTTGCAACCTTCAGCGGGCAGTTTCCAACTCACGACTGCAAAGATAAACTTTCCAAAAGGGAAGAAACGCAACGTGCTGAGCATCTGCAGACGGACTCCTGCCTTCCAGCTCCAGGGTGAAAGCAACAGCCCTGGGCCGCAAGCTCTCCCACACCCGGGGGGAAGTCTTGTGCCATCCCACGTAACCGAACCACTCGGCTCCCTCCGGGTCGCACAACTGTCACCTCTCACCATGAACCAACAAACACTGCTGCAAACGGAGCGGACGGCTCAACGAGGTCGCCTGAGCAACCTACATTAAGCACTTTCTGAAGTTTCAGCTTCTAGAAACACCAGTTTTCGTTTAAATCAGAACTTTTGAGATTTACATGCAATTCTTGAAAGGACTAAAAACCTTCTGCGCTCACACAAAGGTTTGTGTGGCTACGCTGAAAAAAACCCAGCCCTGAACTGAACCACCAGTGCTCTGCCCCTTCGTCCGCTGGAAAATGCGGGTACTGACCGAGGCGTTTCTGGACAAAGCTGGTCAGCTCCGGAGCGCGGCTCTGGGGGCCAGCAGAGAAATCCAGACACTGTGTCAGAGCACAGAGCTGCTCAGTTTGAAGCACCCTCCCACCCATAAGGTGCTGCACAGGCTGGTGTAAAACAGCTTAGTGGCATTTCAACGTGATCTCCCCTCCTGCTGCTTTCCCCACAGAATAAAAATGGATCATCACTCTGGGGATTTTCAGAGCACAGCATCTCATTTCCATACATTCTGCTGCTCTGCTCCTGCCCTCCTCATGTCTCACCCCAGCACCTCACAGCAGGTACCTGCTACATACAACCCAGGCCCACCTGGAAGCAAGTGAGACTTGGCCACCAGCTCTCCTCTCCGGGCTTGCTGAAGGGAAAAAGCAGCAGCACCCTGTCAAGAGGCAAAAAGCTCCCAGCACAGACACCAGCACTCTCCAGAAGGTGCAGGACATTCATGGTGATAAGGGACAGCCACACAAATTAGACTATCACAAGGTAACAGCCATCCCCAAGCGGCAGCAAGAGCAGAAAGGATGTCAGGAAGGCTTCATCGAGGCCGCTCACCACGGACTGTGCAGGGGTTTAGAGGTCTGAGGAGACACAACACCTCACAGCAGAGTTCTGCTGGGACCGGTCGCAACTTCCTATAGTCAAGATGTTAAATCCAACTGTCCAAGGCAGCAGTGTCTGCATTGGATTGAGATGATTTACCCAGGCACGAATGAAAAATTCTGCTGCCGTGGTCTGCAGATGTTTCTTTGCCTTCTGCTTGTCCAAAGGGTTGTCAGCACCTTTGCTTCTCCTCCCCCTTTACAATGTGATTCGAGCAAATCTTCTCCTAGGCCTCGCTAGTCAAAATAACTCAAAAGAGAGCTACCGTAGGTCGAAGACAAATCCTCTCGCTTCTGAATATTTAAGCTGACAGTAACCCACTACAATTTCATACCAAAGTAGTGTCCTGCCTAAAACAAAAGCAGTGCCTTTGCACCTCTCAACCCTTTTGCCACAAGTGATAGCTGACACACTTCTGAACGTCTGGAAAAAAAAAAGAGTCTTTGTCAGCTTTCACAATAACTTGAAAGGAAGGAAACTGTACCAGAGCACAGAGCACTGCCTGGTGGGTAGCGTGTGGCAGGGCCTGTAGGGCCCTGGTGATAGGAAGGCTCTTGATCAGTGGGCAAGGCCAGAATATAAATGGATATCGTGGTTTATAATTTGCTAGGTTGATCTTATCCCTTCACAGAAAACGGGCAAGTGCCGGACTGCAGGAGGAAGTAATAGCCCCATTAATCAGAATTTAATCAGAAAGGCCTAGAAATCTGCTAATGGCTATTAGCTTAGGCTGCCAGGATCCGTCACGCCGCAAGAAAATTCCAGAAGCAAACCCCTCCTCCGTCAGCAGCGTCCTGTCGTTTACCGGAGCCTGCTGCAAGGACCCCGGGCTCTGAAGCTGGTGGAGGACCTTGGGGACACAGGGCTGATGCCCCTCGCCATGTCACACAGCTCAGCTGGCAGCCGGTTCCGCGTTCGGAGGCACAAACGCCCCTCAGGGCTCTTTCTGGTGCGGATCAAACCTCCTCAGGTGGCAGGGCCCTTGTCACCGCGTGTTGTTTAGTGACCTACTGACACACACTCGGTGCTGACAGCGGCTCCAGGTAGACAGGGCTGTGATAAAGCCAGCGCCAGGGTTAAGAGGGAACACGGCTCTGCTCCAGAGTCCACACCGAGGGGTGACAGGGCTGCTGCCCAACGAAGGAGGGACGGGGCGCTTCAGCCGGGCGCGCGGCTAACGGGGGAACATGAAGCATTACTGAAAAACCTGGCCTGTTCCTGGACAAAATGTTAGTCCTCTAATAAAATACACTTTCAGAAGGTTATGCAGCAATCATCGAGGACCTCAAATCATTTATGTGGCGTGACTCAGGCACTCGGAAATCCAACGTATCTTCCAAAAGCACACGGAGGCATTAGCGGAGCGTGTGAGTTCACTACAACACTCTCAGTGCAGCGAAATCTATTGGATTTCACAGGGTAATTACTGGGGGTTTGTTCCTCCTCACTCCACGCGCTTCTGGCCAACGTCCTCTGCCCAGTGCTCCCCGTGCAGGAATTAACTGAACCTGTATCTAAGATGACTTAGCAATTTGAATTTTTTTAAGCAGAGCTAAGAACACGCAACTGCTCCACCTCATCCAGCTTCGCAAGATCAGTTTCAGCACAGGAAAAAAACCCCACAACAACAACAAAATAATAAAAAACCGTAATAAACGATCACGTTATCTAAAGATAGATTCAATTTCACAGTGGCTACTTTTTTGTCACGTCCCTCTAGCCTAGCGCGAGGTGTGTGCGGTGTCAGACTGCTCAGAGAGGGGCCTTTTCAGGAAATCATTGAGCGTAGCTTCTCAGAACAGCACACAAAGCCTGTTTGCTGAGGTAGGGACCATTGTCCGCTGTTCCTGAGACAGGAAGGGGAGAGAGGCTACACAGATAATTTGGTTTTAAAGCAAACAAAGTTATGCACTACCCTGACCGAAAGCTGCTCTCTCGCTCTGCTAAGGCTGCTGTGAAAGTTGACGTGTTTTGCTTTCACTGCCACTAGGAAGAGGTAAATTTGTGGATCCAAGCTCTGGCAGAAAGGACTGACACAAACAGGGACAGAGTGGGGACAGGCGTGGTCGTGGGAAAGTCGGTTTAGTTTGCAGTTTTAAGACAGAAAATCTACAGTACGAGCAGCGACTACATCTCAACGAGTGTCCTGAGCTTGAAGAGTTCTGTTCCTGCAGAATCCAAACAGCACACGGCATTTATGAATTCCTGCATTAATGGCAGAATCACGGGATATTTATACTGGGAGAGACCGCTCAAAGCAATCGAGTCAAAGCAGATCGATTCAGACCAGGTTGCTATGTGCAGTGTTTTCAGCATCTCCAAAAACCACTACAGAACATTTTAATCTCTCTGGTAGAGAGGCGTTTAGCTCGGAGACATAACCACGAGCTTTTAAGGGATAAACCAGAGGGAGGAAGACAAAGCTCCCAGTTACGGTCTGACAGGCACTGCCTGGCACGAAGGCTTTGCCCGGGCAAGGCCAGAGAACAGCTCTTCTGTTTTGGTGCTTGCGGTGACACCCCTGGGAAGCCCTCACCAAACAAGTGCCACACAAAACTTTCAGTGCTTGGTTTTCCCACCTGGGCCTGCCCTTAAACTATCAGCAAAGTGACAAGGAGCCGATCTCTGACGCAGCACTCCACAGGACCCTGCTCACCCTGGGTACAAGCAACCTCCCAAACCAGCCCTGCACGCACGTTACACCGTGGGAGGCCCCCAGTCAGGAGACAGAAACAACTGTGCTACCACCGTATAGGGATTTTTTAATTGGAAGGTCTATTAATTAAAAGAGATCAGTTCTTAAAAGTCCAAATTACTCCAACAGCAGGCTATTGTCTGAGCAGCTCGGCAAGCTGGACTTTGTGTGCCTGAAGTGCAATAAAACAGTAAAAAGCCTCTCAAGGTTCAGTTAAAATGTTTAAAAATCAAGCTGAATTGAAACCACTGTTACAACCCCCATCCTTTTATCATCCTCACAATGCACTGACCCCAGCCTCTGTCCCCAGAGGACTCTGGTTCTGGGGGTGTCTGTCCGTACAGCACCTACACCCAGTGAGCACAGGGATTTCCTACACCCTCTGTCCTTCGGAGGGATCCACTCACAGCGAGAAGCACAAAGCACAGCTAAGAAATCCATGCAGATTAGTTTCTGAAAAACACCTAATTCAGCCTCTACAAAAATTCACCTCTCAGGTGGTTTTTTTTGTTAGTCAAGAATAACTGAGGTACCGGAATCTTTTTTTTTTTCCCCCTCCTCTTCAACAGGAATGTTTCTGGCACAGAGCTTCTCTCCAGAACGTGGCTGCTCAGAACCTTAAACCTAAGGAGTTGCACCAGTATGACACAGCAGGCTCCCAGCGAGGTGGAAGCCAGGGCCTTCCCAGCAGACTGGTGTCCTGAGGAACACGCCAGTGCTCTCCAAGCGCTGACCTTTGTGGGTGAGGTCTGGAGTATAAATAATGCACCCAAGAACACAAACACTGCTTGGCACCGGCCTCCCTGGGGATTGCTGCTAACAGCACAACTCACCCTCAGGTGGGAGCAGTAGGTTGCCAGGGAGTTCCCAGTTCACCCAGACGAAGCAGAGTGATCTACTATCAACAGCACATGAACGTGGTTAACCTCGATGACCACCTGAACTCTGTGAGTCCCAAAGACTACAACAGACCTTGGATTGCCCCAAGCAGCCAAGAAAACATTCACATCATTTTACCAATTCCAGATCGACTGTCCCAGACAGCCTCACCTCCCTCTCAAGGGGGCAGAGAGATGCACACATGTCACACAGGTCTACGGACCTTCCTCTCCCTTCTACTTTCACCAGGTAATCTCCTTTCCCCGGCACCTGTGACAGGCTAAGGCTGTACAGAGGCTCAGAGACAGCAGGCGGGTCATTTTGAACCGAGAAAAGCCCCCGTCAGCTGAGAGGAGCAGGATTACAGGAGCCAGCCTGGAGTCTAAAGGTTGTTCATCCACGACCACAAGCGAGAGGTGACCTGTCACAGCAAATGGCTCGAACCCAACCTCTGGAATCGCGTGAGGGGGAGCGTTACAGTTACCGAACACAATCGGTTACGACTCCCTTCCCTTCATCCCTTGCCTGTAAAGCCTCCCAGGGAAGGAGGACTCGCTGCTTCTGAGTTTGGAGAACATCTAGTAGGGGACAGACACCACGGAGATGGAAAGATTAAGACATGCTTAAATATGAGAGCACAGCCCACTGTCAGCCAGTGTGACTCAAAACCCAGCTTACCTTTAAGAGAAGATGGAACAGTAACCAACTTTATAAACAAACATGTTCCATCTCACAAAAGAAATCTGATTTGCCCGTTTTCGTGATGCTGGAACTGCAGCAAGGTGAGTGTGGAACGGATGACCTCCAGAAGTCCCTCGCAACCTATATTTTCCTATGATTTTATAGCTGAACTAGAAACAAGCCTCAATTAACAAACCTGACGTTTTCCATCCCTTCCTGAAGACCATTTACCTACTAAAGACAGCACCAACAGAAAAGCCAATTTTGAAGCCTAATTGAGTTTAAAAAAGCACTTAGGTCTGAAATCAAACTTCTCTCTTGGTAGTTTTTTGGAACAGCACAGCCTGCTCGAACAACATTTTTCCACCAAAATTACTTCCCAGATTTCTTTTTAAATAGCTGGTTGTGGAGAAATAACAGATCATGACATAGAACCACCTCAATGTTCTCTTGAAAAAGAAGCAGGGAGGGTTGTGATTAATTCAAAACAAGACGTGACCAGTCGCTAGGGAAAGCAGTCGACGGGTTTAAACTGGAAGGAACATCTTGGAGTGATTCTGCCCTAGCAACATCCCCGAGCTGACGCCGGTTCTTCCCCCATCAGCTGCACCAGATCCCCCCGAGCTCCTCGCAGTTCTGCCAGCGAAGTTCCCCCTCGTAACGAGGATCCCAATCTACCCGGGGGTCACAGGAGCGACCATGAAGCCGTTTTCCTGGAACTCTGTATTTTCCACTAACCCTCCCAGTCCCAAGGAACCTTCACCGAGGCAGAAAGCAGCGTCTGTCACGGCTGACACTCTCCAGGTTGCCCTGGCAGTGTTACTGGTGCCCACACACCCTCCCAGCACTTCTGTCCCAGTTAGGCTTTGTTTTTGTTCAGACCCGTAACAGCAAAATTTTAGCGGAGCTTACACAGACCCTTTATGGGTCTCCAACATCTCAGCCCAGCTGGACAAGCGACCTCTGCAAAGCCTCAGTGCTGGCAGCAGCGTGTGGACCTGCAGCGGGAGTTTCTCCAGCAGCTCCTCGCTCCATCTCCTAAGGGACTTCACGCGCAAAGTCAACTCGGAAAGCTCTTCTATCCCCCCTCCTTCCTCAAAGGCATGGGCTCTCCCAGGCCCCCCCAGATCACAGCAGGTACATTTTCCTGCGAGCGCTGAAGGCTCCTGACACCATCAAATAAAATCAGCTACAAATGCAGCCAGCAATTGCCAAAATACCCTGTCAGCACAGATACCCAACCAGGAACCGTGACAATATTCTTCTGCTGGTGCCTCCTCCTCGCCAGCGCATCTGGAGGCGCTTCTCTTTAGGTCTGACTACAGCCACTTGCAAGGACTTCAACGGGAAGCAATTCTTTCTCCCCTAAGAGCATTAACAAAACTAAAGCTTCTACCGCTGGGGCTCTGAACAGCATTTTCCAAGAAACCAGTCACCAAAAGTACCATTTCTGAGAGCTGGCAACACCAGGTAACTCATCCCAAAGGCTCACAACAGGGAACGTTTCAGCATCACGACAGGCTCCTCACAGCTTACATCAGGTCAACTGGCAACGTCCTCTGGAAAGTTCCACCTTCCTAATTACTGCTAAGTGGCACAGTTGCTTTCCGCGTTAATTAGCGCGCACAGAGTCCTGACAGGCCAATCCCTCAGCTGATTTGTCTCCTTTGGTTCATGGACAGAGCACGATTTAGGCAGAACTCGAGAGAACTGTACCTACCATCTGCAGAAGTTACAGGATTTCAACTGCTCTGATCATGGTGTTCCTTGAGGCAGGAGCAGCTAGCAGAGCCAGGGGAGAAAGCAGCATACCTGGCACGGAGCTACTTCAACAGAAGTGCCCGTGATCAGTGTTCCCATCAAGTGGACACTGCACTGTGAACCATCTTCACCCATCAGCTGGCATCCAGAAGGCTCAGCAAGAGACACCTGGTGCAAACACCTGCCAAAAGGGACAACTGCTAACAGAAGTCTCTAAGAACTCATCATTATTAATACAAGATGAACCTGGCTACCATCATTCCAAAAATCAGAGGGGAAAGCAGCAGCCGTTAAACTCCCCAAATCAGTACCTGCTGTGCACCGGGCACCCCAAAGTAGCAGACTGAGCCCTGGGTTTGTACAGCGACCGCCAGCCAGGCAGCTCTCCCAGCCCCCGCCGGCGAGGTACCTGGAGCGGCTGAGATCTGACCCTTTCAGACGGTGCTCTGGAGATGGACTGAAGCCTGGTGACCACAGCATCCGTCACTTGGTGTCACCCAGCAGGGACGTGAATGCTGAACCCGCCCTCGCCAGGCCAAACAAACCCACACCACTGTCAGCCTGACACAAGGACGTGTCTGTCCATCTCCACAGCCATCGCCCAGCAGAGCCACAGCGCAGCGCCGAGTTACGGCTCAGGACGAGTCTGGGTTTATACGCCCGGTGAGATGCGTACGTTGGACACGTGCCTGGGTGCCATACGTTCCAAAATACTCAAGCTTGTAACTCTTTAATTTGTAAACTGGGCTGAAATGAGTCTGGATGGCACACGACGTCCTCTGCGAGCAAAAAGCCTCCTTCTCCTTAGGGAGGACGATCAAAGCGCGACTCCATCTGCGGAAGGCAAGGCTGGAATTCACCAGCACTCTGGTAACAGAGAAAGCTGTGACAGAACTTGGAGGAGAAGGAACACTGCAGGAGCTCCTGCTTTTCTACACTGGAAATTAATTTGTTGTGCGTGTCCACGCTCATCCATTTCCAGAAGACTAAAAATAAAGATTTGCTGACAACTCCCGCACGCGAAGACGCGCCGAGAAACCGCCGCCTCCGAGGGCTCGGGGAGAGGCACCATCTCAGCCCCTGGACGCGCAGGAGGCCGGCGGGGTCACTCTGGCACAGCACGGAGAGTCCCCTCCCAGCCAGAGGAAGCAAGCGCTGGCACCTAATTCTGTGCTGAGCACGCTGAGCACGCTGGACTCTCCCCACACTTAGCTTAATTAGAAAAGACTAATTTACCCTTCGGCTAGTGAAGGTGCCCGGCCAGTGACCCGCTCCTCGGCAAAACTGGACAGAATAACTTCAGTGTCTAGGCCTGCTGTTAACACTCGGACTCGACTATCCAGCTGGCAACATGCAGCCAAATTCCACCTTGGCTCCAAATTATTTTCCTTCTAGCCCACATTTTATTTGCCATTCCCTTCACATAAATTGCCACGCTGTAACCCGGCCGTCTCCGTGCCGTGCCTCCCTCCAAACAGCCCTTAAAAGCCAGAAATGGGTCGGAAGAAGGACATGGCCTAACCCTCAGAAAAATAAAACTCAGCGGGAAATTAAAATGATTGAAACTGTAACCTTCCAAACAGGAGTCTGTGGTGGTGTCGTCTGGAGTCTGCAAAGAGCTCCCAAGTTTCCCAAAGCAACAGCGTGAAATGGACAATAAAATCAAACTGTCCACAGCAGTGTGAACAAAGAAGCAGGTAAGACTCACATCGGGCTCACTTTGCTGCTCCTCAACTGCTGATGCCTGAGCAACAGAAGATATCTGTGCTCCCATGACCACAGCAACAAACCTGCTTCTTATCAACCTTTCCTAGCGACAGGTAGCGCTGCCACCTCGATGATAAACAGGGTCCAAAAACCAGCTTGTGAAACCAGCACCAACGCCAGTTCAGAAAGCTGCAGCCTCTTCTTCAGAGCAGCTTTTCTAGGTCCAAAGGAGAATTCCTTTTCTCCACTGAGGTTCTGTACATGCCAGGAAAGTCAGCTCTTGGAAGCCCCTGAAAGGAGATATCCAAGCTCAGAAAAAGGATCCAAGAGTTGCCTTGCAATCAAACCCAGGCCCCGCAGCCAGGCTGAGTCACAGCAGCCCTCCCTGGACTTCAAATCTGGGGGCTCCTTCTCTCAAGGCCTTTATGGGGCAAGAACACCTAAGATGGCATTGACCTCGCCCAGGGACTTTATAAACCAGATACGTCCGTGGTATCAATTCAATAATGGAGGACCAGTGGAGGTGACAGGTCTGGTAACCTAGAAATAAATCCCTGCCTCTTCAGAAATGTGACACGAAATTAATCACACTGCCACAATGTCACCCATTTGCTTCTCCTGCCTTCCTTTCCCTTATTCCACAGAGGACGTAAGGAAAGACACGGGAAAAAAAAAATAAAAAGAGAAAAGTAGCTCTGTAAGGAGAAAAGGCAGGTCTAGGGACACCCACCATTTCAGGAACCCGGGAAAAGCGACGTCCTCGTCCCTCTTATCACAGAGCAAACACAGTTTCTTTCTCCACAGATCTATAAGCACCTTTGGGCGTCATGCCTTCCCAAGATTCCTCCCTCAAACCCAACCTGCCCTACTCGAAACCACCCCAAATCTCAAACACTGGAGTCTTTCCATGTCTCGCCTTCAGGAAAAAGGATTTCACCAAGTCTTCCCCTCCTAATCCTGCTCGCAGGCTTCCACGTCCATGTTTCATCAGCTTTTTTCAAGGGAACGAACGCCGTCAACTGCACCGAGCAGAACTTAACTCCGCTCAACGTCACCAGCCTCTCCGTGGTCCAACTTGCCCACATCTGCTAGAACCCACCGCCAGACCCACTGCCCCTCTTCCAAAGGGCCGTACGCCCCACAGAAGCTTCTTCTCAATCCACACCCCCCCATGCCCTCCCAAACCCACAGAGCCGGTTCTGTCTCCTGTCTGGACAACTCTGCTTTCTCCAGAGGCATCCAAAGAGCCAGACCTCCAGCCCCGAGACAGGGGCAGATGCCTCCTGGAAGCAGACTGCCCCACGCACAGGCTGGACACTCTCCTGCCAGTGGGAGCTGCATCCCATCCCAGTTCTCCTTCTCCAGTCGCAGACACCGCGCGTGTCTCTACAGAGGACCACCACTGCTGGTGTGTTCTGCCCAGGCCCACCACCGTGCTCTAAGAACCCTCCCCTAGTCCTAGGGCTAATGAAGGAGCTGCCCAAGCTTCACACTTCCCCCCAAACCCCGCCTCAAGTCTCCCCAAGCTCAGCCTC
>JANHFX010007513.1:0-11160 GCA_027560015.1 Chloroceryle amazona
CAAGAAGTTTTTGATTTGCAAAATTTAGTATAATTATGTAATTTTCTTTTGTGTGCAAGCAGGCTTGGCATTGAACTCCCACAACACGATGAGTCATATGGAACTGGTTACTTCCTAGTGAATAGCAAGATGCAAGCAAAAATTATCATTTGAATACAACAACCCATGAGTACAATGCATTAATCTAATTTTACAGTAGAATCAATGGCAAAAGTTCACTCTGATGATACACCAAAGGTGTTATCTGGAATCCAGGAAGACTTGACAGGATGTCTGTGACAAGCGCTGTTCCTGAGATGTGAAATTGCTTTCAATCACCACCTTCAGATGAGTTCACTCCTTTAAAGATTTCATTTCTTTGCCAGTACGTTTGCAATGAAGTAGCTGTAAGAGTGTGTTTGACTTTATTATGCGCTGTGAAAGGTGAACATATTGTAGACATTTAACAGGTTCCTTATATCAGGCTTGTTAAAAATTGAGAGCTTAGTAATGCAAATGTTGCCCAACTGAATACATGACATTACATGTGTAGATATATAACTTTGTGAGTGTAAGTATATACAGGCAAAGTAAAAGTATATATATAAGTGATGCCCATAATCTACATTTTAATTGCTAAGTGCATATTCCTGTAACAGAAATTTGCTGATCTCAGTGTTGTTAGGCCACAGAATAATTTGGATTATGCCACATTTTTGCTTAGAGACAAACAAATGCCATCACGTTATTTACAAATAAATTGCTTTCTTTTAGTTTTCAAAATACCTTTTACTGTTAAATATATTATCAAAAGGTGCTTTATTGCATTCTGAGAATCCAGTGTTCACCAAACCCAGGAATTCAGTCGTGGAGATGACAGAATTTGGATTAAGTGTACATTTCCTCGGACTTGAAATACTTTTTGGTTGCTTTTTTTTTTTCAGTACCTTTGAGACCTACAGTGGTGCCCAGTGACAGTGTGAGCAGTAGTACTCACGAATCATGATAGAGGAAATCCAAGTTAAACCTAAGAAAAAACATGTTTGCAGTTAAGGTGGTCAAGTAGGTTTGCCCAGACAGACTGTGAAATATGCGTTCCTCGGGTAATCAAAATGAGACTGAACCAAGGCCCTTGGCAACCTGCTCTAGCTGACCTTGCTTTGGGCAGGGGGGATGGAGTATTGGAGCTCAAGAGTCCCTTTCAACTTCAACAATTCTATGATAAATATTAGTCAATAAAATGGATTATTCACTGTATTCAGGGAAAGGAATTTCTAATTAATGCACTTTCAAAATGAAATATGCCTGTGCTATCACAGTTTTTAGAGTAGAACTCTATTTTGGAACTCATTTTTTTTCCAGTGGATTCTGACTCTGGCAAGAACTTGTGGCATCTCTCATCATTAGCATATACATGACATGTTCAGAGGACCAAACCAAGTGCTTTTTACAGGACATATGCTATGTGACTTGAGACACATTAAAAGATAATTAGGTATATTAAACAATAATTTGATTTATTTCATATTTGTTTTATATGGGGATATAAAAACTGATTCATGCCTAATTCATTTCCCAGGCAATATCTTTTCATGGCGCAGATGTTTAGCAAGCAGAAACAATGCTGTCTCCACAGTATTTCTCATGTAATGTCAGAGAAAAACTTGACCAGACAGTCTGAAATCAAAGGAGCAATTCCATAAAGGAGAAAAATACATCTGATTGCTTGGAAACAAAAATTAAAAACAAGGTCCCTGAATACTTCCAAAATAGTATGTTGATGAGAATTCAATGAGGACAAATAAGGTGAGGACTGCTAAAAACATTGAAAGACAGTTAACTAGGAGAGGAAAAAAAATAAACCCAAATTCTGTTGCTAGATTTTTTTCACCAATGATATAGAAAAGTTACTCTTATCATATGCAAAAACCTAAAGAATGTGTCTTAATTATTCTTTTACTTTTCTGTGCATGACTGCTTGAATAGATGAAAGCTGGGTAATAGACTTAAAGTCAACAAAAATGATAATTTCTTCTTTATTAATCTCCTCTGAATTCTGTTTTTCCAAGGAAGATGACACAGCACTTTGCTCTGACTGACATCGTCCAGAAAGACACACTGATGGTGAGCAATTATAGACAAGCATTAATCTGGTAAATTGTGGGGTTTTTCAAATACAATTGGACAAACTTCATGACTTATCTTCTGTAAAACCTCACAATGGTGTTCAGCCTCCAGTTGTACATCTTGGAAAAGAAACAGATTTTGAGTTCCCGACAGTCAAAACTGGAAAACTGAGCAAATAGACAACTTCCCCAAGAGACAGATATAACTTAATCTCTGGTTTTGCCTGGGTGCAAGTATGTATTAAGAGGGATGGTCAACCAGTGAAAGACAGTATATGACTTGATCTCTCCTGGTTGACTCCTTTTTTTATTTTGTTTCAGTCTAAACCAGGTACAGATTGATTCCAATTTTTCAGATATTGAAGAAATCTAATAACTGAAAAATAAAGTTAAATATGCATAAAGTTAAATACAAAGTTTATAACTACTCCAAAAAAGTGATTTTTAACTTCTCTGTTAAAGCATATTCTGATTCAGATGGCTGACATGTTATCAGTAATCCATTGCTATATAACATCATTTGTAAAAGACCACTTAATGCACCTTGTGTGAATTACCTATTACTGATTTTTTTAAAAGGAGAATACTCAAAGATAGAGGTGGGAATAAGGATGAAACATCATTTGTGTAAGTACACTTGTAAGAAGATAAAGCGAATGGTGAAAAGTTGTAGAAATTATTATTTTGGAATATTATTTTAGAAATGCTTAAGAGGATTAATTTAGAAGTCAGATTTAGAAACAAAAAGAAGTAAAAACATGGATATGAAAAGTAAAAGGTACTATTTGAGAGCTTTTCCAATACTGTCTTGACATAGTATCATTTCAAACATTCTTGCACAGCAATCATGGTCACCCAGCATACATCATGCTACAAAGAGAACCACCCAGTGTGTTGGTCTGTGACACTAATATGATTTGGAAATAGCTGGACCTGGTATGATTTTCACCAGAGCAAGTGGCTCAGAGATAAGGGTCTCTCCCTGAGATAGTCCACAAAGACAGTAGTGATACAGCTATGCTTGCAATTTAAAGTCTTCATGTTGATGTCCATTATTATTATTTCACAATTTACAAATACCAATCTTTTATTTTTTTTTTTTTTTTCTTATGGCAGAACTGTGCTAGGTATCCAGGAAGCCAAAGTGTTCTTAAATGGTAGACAAAACCATGTGGACAGTTATACTACATTGGCTCAAGCTGTGTTTTTCACCAGGGTTCTGAAAGCAGTTTGTGATGCTGCAGATGTATTAAAAATTATGTTCTTTGTCTTACAAGCAAGTATGACCGTGTCTGGAAATCAAGACCCTGAGCTGATCAGGAGTCCAGTGAACCTGAAAGGAGGGCAGACCTGAGCTACTTCTGTGTTCCTTGTCTTGGATCTGCCTAGACCTGCTCTGGCTCTGAGCACATCTTGAATTGAAAGAATGGCTGTACGTCATCAGGTAAGAATTTTCAGACTGGAATTACTAATATTTGATGTTAGCACTTCTTCACCAGCCCTTTGATTAAAAAAAAAAAAGAAAAGCTACATTCTGGTATGAATTTACATTTTTATAATAACCAGTTCTGAATACCCATGAAAGATGTTTATTTGGGGTCAATCTATGCAACATCTCTTTAATTTCAACTCCATTCCCCCACAGTGGTCAGGACACTAAGGTATTGCATAATTCACAGGCTTCCTTTTGACAGACAGTCCAGCTTATTACTTTTTTTTTTTTTCCTTTTTCATTCTTTCAGAATATACTCTGCCTTTGATGGCAGAACTGGAAGGTTTTTCTGGTGATCACTTCAGCAGATTGTGTTGAAATATTTTGTAAATATTTGTTTACCAACAGGATTTTCCTTTGCTGCTTTTCTAAATTAATAAAATCAGTGTTTAATATCCATTAATCATCCATTTCTGTTAGGGTATAAGTGCAATAAAGAACCTTTTATTCATTTATTTGTATGCTGTCACTTAAACCCACCTTTTATAGATCATGGCTGGGTTATGCAGGGCTCTCTGCAGACCTATAGCAAAGAAACAAGTTTTTGTTCCAGAGAATTTACAGTATACATGAAAGGGTAGATGAACTAACAGGGCAAGACAGACAATCAGGGCTGTGGAAGAGAAGGAAGATAAAATGGAAAATGAACATAACTGAGCAGAAAAGCAAAAATACCTGATGACCCCTGGTAAAGCAAGAAACAAAAATACGAAAATAAGGTATGTAAAAAAATTTCTTGGGTGCACAGATATTAGAACAAAAACTATTTACTTCCATTATTTTTTATTAATTAATTCCATAACTTTCTTAACATTTTAGGGAATGAGTTTCTCTGCCTCTATCTACTTTTTAAGCTGATTTCTATTTCCCTGACAATTTTGATGATCTTTGTCCTCAGGGTCTTTGGCTTATCTGGTCTGCTTCTCAGTTTTATCAGTAGTATCCTCTGTGGACAATTATTTTATTAGGTTGTTCAGTAAACTAATTTGGAGAACTGATCTTTCATGCTCTAATTACAGAGATGCTTAGAAGTCAGTTGTATTATTTTTGTATTATGTGGAGAATGTACTCTAGGTCAGTATTCTATGTAATTGTTAATTCTATATAGTTATATTCTAGATTTTATTTCCTTTTTTCCGGTGTCTCTTATTTTCTTCTCCCAATAATCAAGTTTCAAAACATGTTTCCTCTGTTAAGAAGGACAAATGTTGTCCAAAGTTAGTTTCTATCTTTAAGAAAGTTTCCATTTTCCTGTTCTCACATCCTGCACTGCTAAATTTTGAAATTTGAATTCTTTCTTCTTCTCTAGCTTTCCTAAGTTCATATTTACATCTATAGTCATATGCCCTCCACATACAGATTTATGAAAACCTTGCAACTTTAGAAAAAAATGTGTCAAAATAAATACACAAAAATTAATTCCTATTTCAAGATTGTAATGTTTTTTGTTCTTTGGCAATTTGTCATTTTAGACTCTTGCAGAAATACTAAAACTTTGCATTGTAATGTTCTCAAATTCCCTCAACACCTGTTTTAAGGGCATGCAGTTCTGCTGATGAATGTCCCGTGCTTTAAGTAGTGATATGTCATTAATCACATTAAGAAATAGACCTAACAAACCATAAATTAAAAGTAAGACTGTGTTGCTAGTTCTCCTTTTTAGTAGAAATTAAATAGTCTATTAATATCTCTGCATTTGAGATAAAAGAGCATCTGGATGTGTTATTACCATGATAGGTCCTTTTCCAAAGCTTCGCTCCCCATCTCAGTGGCAATTCAGTCTTTCCTCTGTACCAGGGAGAGTGATGGGATTCATTCCTCTGTGCAGTTTCTTGTATGAGCTTTCTCTGAAGATTGGGGTCCATATTGCACACTGTGCTAGTCACTGTTGGAGTCTGGGCAAATTACTGAAATCTAATCCTGATTTATACTTTCTGTGAAGAGAATTAGAAAACTGTTAGGCATTATAGCCTGAAGCACTCTGGGAATTATATCCACAACTGGAGATATTTCCTTCAACAGTTCTGTTGAAACTGTGATTATCAGAAGCTGCATTATTTAAAAAAGGTAAGTAACTGCAAGCAAGAGATATAATTAGCATAATCTGTTCTTTAAAAGATACATATGCCATTAAAGTTTTAAAGAAAGTCTTAGCTGAAATCATCTTTGTGTTTTACTAAAACTCGTTTCTTTTCCATACCAGTTTGTCAGAGCAGCACAAACTTGGTGTTGGAATAGTCCAACCATTCAAAGTTGTGTTCAGTTTATATAGTTTTCATATGTCTGTAAGAAAGACATTGATTTCCTCAGATTCCATATAAATTTTCCATTTGTATTCTCAGAATTTTATAACCACAGTTTTGAGCACACAAGATTGATGAGAAACAATTCTCTCTGTTATTGAGCACAGAACACAGGTGAGCATCTACCATTTGAATCAGATGAATGAACAAGGAAGACGACACATTTTGATATTGGTCTGTGTAGTGTGGTGAAAGAGAAAGAGGAGATGGTTGTTTCTCTAACCTGTGATTTAGTAATTAAATACTTTTATTATTTCAGTTTTATCTCACTCAGTTTAATGGTATCAAGCTAATCTGGTAGCACCAAGCTATTTCATGACCACAGTGGAATTTCTGGCTATTCCCGGATGCCCTCACACTCCATTGAGTTTAGCAGGTCCAGAGATATCAGGTCAAGATGTCATCAGAGGGTCATAGACTAATACAAGTTAGAACGTACCACTGACAGTCATCTGGTCTCAGCCCTACTCAGAGCAGGGTACACTTAGAGCAAGGCCATGACTTGACAAATTTTTAGAATAGAGATTTCACAGATTCTTTGGGCCCCAGTTCCAATATTTGATCACTGTCACTGTGCAATTTATTTTTCACAGTAGCTGAATGGAGTGTTCTTGCTACAGCTGGTGTCAGTTGCCTTTTGTCCAACCACTGTGTATCTCCAAAAAGAGTCTGACTCCATCTTCTGACTACCCTTCTGTTAGGTAGCTGAAGGTAACATCAAGATCCTCCCCTTGTCCTGTTCTTCACAGAATCACAGAATGTTAGGGGTTGGAAATTCGGGGTTAGGGGTTCTTAAGGCTGAACAACACAGTTCTCTTGTAAATTCTGCTCCTGCTTCCTAATGATCTTGATGGCCTTCTGCTGACTGTTTCTTCTACCAACGTCTTTCTTGTACTGGGAATCCACAAACTAGACACAGTACTCCTGGTGCAGTGTTGCAAGAGTCAAATAGAGTGAAAAAGTAATTTCTTTCAAGGCTTGTGTTAATACAGCCCAGGATGCATTTGGTCTTCTTTACTTCAAGAGCACACTATCTGACCACTAGGATACCCTTTCCTGCATGCTGTAAATCTGTTCAGGACCTCAGATATCCTTACTTGTTTAAGTTTGAATTTGAACAATGCCAAGCACCTGCAACACCTGTTGACTCTGAATGGCCTTCTAAAAGCTATTCCAGAAAGCCAGGCACCTGTCCTTGGGCATGTGAAAGTTCTTCATTTATGTACATGTAACGGGAATTAAATAGAGGCTTTTTGAAGCTCTGGAACTCTGAAGGAACCATATGGGTGGAAATGTGAACTGTTTCTAGTATTTTTTTATTTATTTATTTATTTTAGGACTCTAGCAGTAAAAACATTGCTCCTACACCCTTCAGTGAAAAGCAGAACAAGTCACAGATGTGTTAAATGATGTTTTACCTTTAAGCTGCTTAACTTTTTTTTTTTAACTAACAGGTCAGGTTCTCTTAGAGATCAAATCACATCTGAGGCCACACATTCTCTGTTGGATCATGTCCTAAAGCAGCATCATGGCATAACAGAGTAGCAAGGAGTTTCTGGGCACTGGTGACACTACTTCTTGTGTATGTCCTTTCCGAGACACATGTACTGCTCTGCTACACTAGGGAAGTGCATTAATTGCCAGGGAATTGCTAATGAGGCCTGAGCAAGTGCAACACTTGACTGGTCTTTGTGTTTTAAGAAGTATTTTAACTTGTACTTGTTTTCCCTTATTTTAACTTGTACTTGCTTTCCCTTCAATAAACTTAGTCCTTACAGACAGTTGTGTGGTAGAGGACAGCAAGGAGAGACTTCAATGCCTTCCCTCCTCTTTTAGTGTTCGGAAGAGAGGATTTGAGGCGTTCACAGTGAACTATAGAATTGGGCAAGTCATGCAGTGATAAAATCTGAGTTTAGAAATCCTTTATTATCTGTTTATGTTAGGTATGCTATAAAAAGCATATCACCATGGTATCCCAGCTCTTTCCAATTAGAGAAAACTATTTCTACCATTTACTTAGCAACTTTGACAATAGCCTCCAGCAGCAGCGAAACAACTTGACTGCCTGGCATTTTACAAGATAAATTCTTCACTACTGTCTGTTTTTTTCTTGCACTGTTGCTTGCAGAGACTCAAAAAGTTACTGCTTCTTCAACCACTGAGGCTGGTATTGGTACACTCACTTGAGCTATGGATCACTGGGTACACTTTGTATCTTTACATGCCAGTTTGAGAAAAATCAATTTTAGTCTTGAAGAGATGAAACTAGTGTTGCAGAAGATCAGTGCACATTTCCAGGTGCTGCAGGGCACTACCATCTTGATGGAAATTCAGCAAAACATCACATAGGTATTGTGCAAAATTGCTTACTGTTATGCTAAGAGATCTTCTGAAAAAAATTACAGAGTAGATCAGAGTACTGTGAAGAAGCAAAAGTCACACCATCTACAGCAAACACTTCTACATTATTCACAATCTCAGCATCAAAACCATAATTTATGTTACTAGCTATGTTACTGTATGTCAATTAATGTTGTAGGTACAATAGAAAAATCAAATAATATTTAATATACAGAGAAAATATAAAAAAAATAGCTCATGGGTTGAGATAAGGACCATTTGTGCACATCTACAAAGCTTGAGAAATGGATCATTTACTTTCTTTTCCCTGCTATATTTCTACTCAGATAGAAAAATTCATTTTTTAATTTTCTTTTTGTAATTTAGAACTGTGTGTACTCTTTCCTGTTTGAAGGACTCCAATTGCAGTTCCATGGGATATTAACTGCACTTTCAGTGAGCACAGGCCAGAAATGCTGAGTCCAGATAAGACATTCTGCTGAATTCATATAAATGCTCTCTGCCAGACCATATTTATAAACATTTTTGAAAGAGTAACTTTGTCTCAGAAGAGGTTATGCTAGATCTGGTATCATCTGTTTATGAAAATCTAACTTAATGCTAGGTCAGGTGTTGTCTAGACTCCTGTTATCTCTTGTAAGTCAGATTTGTTCTGGTATAAAGGATAAACCAGTATGTATATTTTATTGTGCATTCAGGCTATCTTGATGCAGGTATATTCTGTCTGGAGTCATATCAGCTTGAAGCAGTTACTGCTCCCCCCTGCTCCTCTTCATGTCAATATTCCCTGTAGAATGTAGACATCTCATCTGATGGATTTTCTCATCTCTCTACTTCTTAACTAAATGATCCAAGTTAACAAATAGAGCATACATAGTAGAATTTTACTAATCAAGCTGATTGAAACTGAAACAGGTTAGGAATTGCTTATACAAGCAGCTCTGCTGGGAGATTAGAGGAGGCAGTAACCTCTAACTACTGCAACAGACTGAAGGTGGAAATTATTTCACCAGCATTGCTGCTCTAGCAGCTATAAAACAAGGCTTATTTAAGAAATTCCAAGTAAATCAAGTTGATCATAAACTTGATCTTCACTGAAATATGAAAAACAAACAAGAAGGATTGAATTGCTTCATTAAGAAAACTCAATGTTTCTGTTTCCTTTAAAAACCACAGCTGGTGATGGTGGCAATGATTTTGTGATGAGTGATTTTGATGCTTACATATTTTACTTAATGCTACTGGACATTTCTAATTTATTGTAATGATTTATGAGTAAAAAAGCCTACCAGTGTTTAAGCAAGGATATCATTTCCATAGTGCTGGCAAAGATTTTCTGAACAAGAATGTTCTCCTTTTGTATTTTAGCATTTCTGTAGCACATCATCTAAAATGTTTTCTTTTGTTCTTACACGGAAAATTTCTCAGTAACACCACCAAAATAGCTTTGATTTTTGTTATATTCCTAACGCTATGATACTCCAGTTTCAGATCATTTGTATCACAAGTGATTGTATTTGCAGTGCACCAGGAAACATCTAATTATACTTCCAGCCTATTATTATAGTCCTTCATCCTCATCAGGCCTTATTCATGCTCTGAGATTCCTGTGTTTGCACTGAGTCTCAATGAACTTGGTAGAAGACTGCAGGGATGCTGCAGTAACCCAGGAGCAGTAGATGTTAAGATGAACTCTTAATTACAGGGCTGAAGTTGGGATGCTGATTGCACTGTGTTCCCTCTCTAGGTGTAAAGAAAGGTAGACAGCTCCATAATGTGATCCAGTCTGACAAACTATAACTAATCTTCTATGGATGTCTTTATAGGAGGCCTAGGGAGGTAACACACCTAACAGACATCTTAATGTGGTGTGTGTTACCAGTGCAGTGTTACATGCAAACAACTAAGCAAGCCAGGGACTGGCCAGTGTTTCATTTCCTCCCTCTGCACTTAGCAGGTTCATATTGATTTCAAGGTTCAAAAATATTGTCAGGATATCCAGTCTTTCTTCAAATTAGCTTTTACTGGGGGCTAGGCTTATGGAAACAACATATACTTGATGTATTTCTTTTCACAGTGAAAGACTTTGGAAGAAATAGTCTATCTTGGATGGGGGAGCTGTTGTTCCATTTTTGTTAAAAAAAGAGCTGTATCATGAGCCTCGTTGATAGATTAGGACATCAGAAAAACAAAAGGAATTTAGGACAATGTAAGACCAAATCCATTTGAGGAAATCACTGTCATGTGGTGGATCAATGGGATGGGTTTTCAAAAAAAAAAGAGCAAGAATGATAGGTTAAAGCTTTGTTAATATTGTCCATCTGTTAAAGGGTAGAACCAGTGAACATTTTGGTCTTATGCTTTCATTTAGAAAGCAGTATTTGCTGTTAGAATTTGAGCTCTTTTGTTTCCATTTTACTCTATTTAAGAAATCAGCTGTATTTCAGGAGACAAAAAAAAAAATCTACTTCCACTGTTAGAAATGAACCATTCTGTTCAAAAACTGAGTGGACACAATTTAAACTTTTCCTGGAAATTCTCACTGCCTTTCTGTATGATTAACTGTCAAAGTATAAAACTTATTTGTTGAAATTATGGCTGTAGTAACCTACTTGTGTGAGCCCTAGCATGTAATTCCAGACTGTTAAAATGCTGTTCAAAAACCACTCTTCATTTAGATTGGCTTTTCTGACCTTATGACCATATATTTAAAAGTTTATTTTTCAGGAGTTGAATCAGTTGATAAGACTGGATTATATTCCTCTTATCTCCACCATTACACTTAAAGAAAGCAAAACTGTATTAATTTTGGAGATTTTCCTAATTGGATATCAGCTTAAATGGAGTGTACTGGAGGAAGAATGTCTCATCCATAGCCTGTTTTTCTATTTATTTCATT
>JANHFX010007513.1:11260-47981 GCA_027560015.1 Chloroceryle amazona
AATTGGATATCAGCTTAAATGGAGTGTACTGGAGGAAGAATGTCTCATCCATAGCCTGTTTTTCTATTTATTTCATTGTTTTCTATTTATTTCATATGTTGAGAGTAATGCTTAGAGTAACATTACTGCTTATTAACTTGCTTAGAGCTTAACTGTTTCCACTAACTGCCAGAATCTTTTTTTTCTGGAGAAAAAATATCCTTTTTCTCTTGGTTTGCCATTTCTAAACTCAACAGATGCATCACATACCATTTCCTTTCCTGCTGTTTCTACAATGTTATACTTCCTATACAAAGCTAAAAATATTTGTGCTTTCAGTTATAGGTAATTTCAAAATTAGATAATTTATGGAAAATATTCTTGAAAGAATATCTCTAAAGCAACTTCACCACATTCCCTTCCATACACAGGAGAAGTAAAACCACATTTTTTTTCTGACTTCCTATTTTTACTGCATTACATGAGAAGCAGATTTTTTTTTTTTTTCCCTCTTCTGATTATCCCCTCTATGACTTCATTGTAGGACATCTTTGAAGAAGCTACTCCAGGCATCTAACAAGTATAAGGAACTAAGAACTCATAAATTAATTAGAAAATCTGCTTCCTTGACTCGGCTTGCTCCAGTGATGTTCTACTCTGATTTTAGTAGTGTTCTTTTTTTTTTTTTTTTTTAATCTCATCAGCTTGTGTTGACTTGTAGTGGCTATTCAGAAGGATCTATAACTTTTGCTATTAATGACCAACTGTGCACTCCATAATTGTAATGATTGCCATTTCTCTTGTTAAATCCTGGGGTAAAGGTATTTATGTTCATTTAAATGATAGGTATCTATTTTAAACATTGACTGAAAAGGTAGTAGATCATGAAAGGTTAGAAATCCAAAAATGTGAGTTCAATTTATTTTATTCCAGCTTAGCACCATTCATTACACCTGACATTTTTCCTCTTCTGTAAACAGTAAATGTGTCAGGCACTGAATCAAAACCAAACCTAGCCGGTAGGTGTAGCCTATACTCCTTTACAAGAAGTACATTAGCTTGTCAGAAATTTATTAAAATTATCATCATGGAGTGCTTTACTGAAATTATTTTGACACATAAGCATAAGAAGCAGCAGAAGGATACAAGAAAACCATTAAGTTAATTTTTAGAACTTAGAAACCTCAGCTGAAATATCAAAAGAAAAAAGAATGTTTATCTTTGCTTCAATATTTCTGACACTTCTCATAGTTATATCTCCTTTTGCTGTGGTACTACAGAAGACCTCTTTGGGCATGAAATATTGTGAGAAAAACAATGCTCTTACATTAAACATCTTTATTAATATGGGTATTCTGTGATTTAGCTGGAACTAGCTTCAAATATGATGTTTTGGTTGTACAATCAGAATTTAGAATGAATGTGAGAAATAATTATTTGGGGATGGATACTTCACTGACAATTTGAATTTAATCCTTATTCAAATTCAGTTTTCTTTGCAAAAGCTTAAGGCTATCAGCCTAATATTACACGCCAAAACTATTTCTCATTTGAGATTTCTTTTTTAAACCTGAAAAAAGTATGATGAGCATTTGTAAACTAAGACTGCAAAAACACAGCAAGGTAGTCATGCTTGATTTGGTAGGAAAAAGAACTTTAGTGCAGTTTGTATTCTCTGATTTTAATTTTTTTTTTTCCTAACGTAACTCAGTTCTTACTCCTCTCACCTTCCATTTGTCTGTTTTGCTCTGTTACAGTGTATGTTATACTCTTTGTTCAATTCTACATTGAATTAAGTTAGTGTGAGAGCAATGGTGGTAATGGTATAGGACTCAGAATTGCCTTAGGTGCCTGTATAAACCAGCTGCTCTTTAATACTACATTTGTCACAAAATAGTTTTCATTGCAAAATCTTTGAAATATGAAAGTGAAGTCTAGTGTGCAAGACCATCGATCCCATGTCTGGCAGTGGTAGCTTGCCTTCAGCAGGATAGAACTGAGCAGATATGGGATTTACCTTGACACAAGTGATACAAGAGGACCAAAACTCTGCAGGGCTATTTTAGATTTAGTGCATTAAGTGAAGCACAGGCTCATATAGACAATATGGATTGTGAAGAGCATCATAAGCAGGACAGAACCACAGCTTCTTTGTGCCTGTGTCAAGCCTTAACAGAATTACCTAGGACATTACAAGAGTGACAGTTACCTCAGTTGGGTTGGGTTTCGAAGGGGAAGAGAGGGTGCATTCATCAGGCTTTTCTTGATTCTCTTCAGTCTTCACCCTGCTGACTACTGACTGGGGGCTGCAGCTGTGCTAATCTTCATTCCCTATCAGTGACAACATCCTTATCTCTCAACCTTCATTTTGCATGTGCACTATTGCTTTCCTCTCCTTCTGATCTTTAAAATGCTAATGATATTTATTTGCTTATTTTGCCAAAAAAAATGGGTTTGGGGAGAACATCCAGGACCAACAAAATGATAGATACTAATTAAGCTAATCACACAGTAATAAATTGCTTTTCTGGAGGTATATTTTAAAGTTGTAAAGTTACAGTATATGGAGTACATCCTCTTCCCAATGACATGTAAACGAGGACAGCTTATTATTTGGAAAACCTGTAGCCTCTGTCTCAAGTTATTTTGGTATAGAATCTTAGTGATCAGTGTTGCTTGGAGCTGAAACAGATGCCCAGTATTATGATTAAGGGTATGTTTATACATATATTTTGAAAGAAAACTCCACAGAGAACAGGACATGACAAGATTCTACATCCAGGCAGTTATACTGAGTATGTTGGTAGGGCACAAGAGTGACATTGCTGACCTTCTTCCTTTTTTATTAACAATACTTTAAGGAATAAAAATCCACACTTAACTAGCAAAAATCGAGCTGATAGGTATTAGTCTGAATATGCTACTCAGTCACGGCCGAAGTACCACTTAGGTAAATTCAGTGTTACATTTTTCCTCTTGATAGTTGTATCATTAGGATTTTGCTTGAATTTCTAATGTTAAGTATACTATTGATGCAATAACATGAAATGATTAATGGCCTATCCTAGGAAATGTGTCATGTCAATAAAACTGTTTTTAATAGCACTGTTGCAATTCCCCAGTTGAAAGAATTTCAAGAGTCAGTTAAGACAAAACCTATTTTTCATTATAGAAATTCCTTAGCAGTTCTGTACCTGAACAGAACAGACAGAATGGGCTCAGTAGCTACACAGAGGATATATTGCCTCTCCGCTCCCATTCCCTCACTTCTTACCAGGGAAGAGTCAGTACAAAAAAAAGAAAAAATTGCTGCTCAGAAATCCTTTCCTATACCTCCCACAAATTCACTAGCCAAACTAAATTCTGTTGAAACAAAACAAAAAAAAAAAGCTGGAAATATCACTGACATCAAGCTATTGGAATTCAGGAGTCCCATTCACAAAAATGTTAATTAAAATATTCAGAAATGTTTTTGTTTCCATTTCTTTTGGTGTAAACAACAGTAGGAGGGTCTGGGTTACTTTATTATACCTCCTCAACTCTTCTTGATTTTAATTCTTTTTCCTTGGAAGTCTACCCTAAAGGTATCCATTAGAGTTCCAGGGGCTTTATTTAGAAAGGAGGTTTGCTGAACAACACTTCAAAAATGTAAATAAAGCACCCCAAGTTAGTACATGCCAGTCATTTATTTTTTTTCCTTCCTTATCTGAAGGTGGCAATGGACTCATGCTTCTCTAAACATATAAATCCTGGTGCTGCTGTAGCCTGGAGTTAACTGGTGGGGTTTCTGGAGCATATGTCCTGGTTCAATTTCGTGCACTAAGTTGTGATATGCCACATGAATTGTTTTGCTGTGTATTGTGGGAGATTTTGCCTGTTCCAGGTTCATGCATGCGAATATTCCTGGCCTGCCAGTTCAGTGCATGGAAGTAATGCTGGTTTGGTGTACTCTTGCGACAGAGGAGTACAGAGTGGTGTCTCTCTTATCTGGAAATTAGTCATGAATTCCCAGTTATTGCAGTACTATGATGCTCTTTTCTTCAGACAGATTTTGTGCCTCTGAGAAGGCAGATGTAGCCTTCAGGGATCAGACAGACCTGGTGAAGAGAGAATAGTCGATATAAAAGGAAATCAAACCAAAAATTTCCAAATCTCCAGAAATGCTGTTACTGAAAAGCTTCAAAATTATAATACTCAAACTGATTGCATTAAATTTCCAGCTGTTAAAAGCTGAACTTGATTCCTCTTTAATCATTCTGAACACACAATACATGTCTAAAAGTAAAGGTCATCCGCTCACCCAGGGCCCTACAAATGTGCTTTGACATTAAAAGGTTTACAATTAAAATATACCAGGATTGGAAAGTACCAGCAGAGCCTATAGAGTTAAACAGGGCAGTCCCTTTTCTGGTTAAATGAATCCTTTCCATTTTGTGTTGGGGTACAGCCCAGTCAGCTGCTCCCTAAGGGAGATTAACCGAGTGGAGCACCACGGTGAGGGCCCCATCCTGCAGTCTCCAAGCAAGGTGAACGGCCATGCCTGGAGATGGCAATCAGGTCTGACCAACAGTCCATGGGGTCAACTTGGGCACCCCAGTCAGTGAATCAGGGACAGGATCAGTCCTGGTCACATTAACCAAAGTCATTTGTTTCTCAGTGACTGCCAACCAAGTCTGTAGTGGTGAGGCAGGTCCGAAGGGAGCCTGGAAAGCCAGTCTGTAACTTGGTCCATGTCTGGATCAATTGGGCCCATGGCCAGGCACGGCCTCAGGTGTGACCCAGCTGGTGCTGTTGTTCAGGCTGGAGCCAAGCAAAAGAGCGTCAGTTTAAAAGCAATTCCTACAGGAAAGTGGGGGGGGCGTCAGCCCTGGCTTAGGCCTCCCAGCAGCGCTGGCTGGGGAAGGGGACAGCCTGCAGCTGCATTGCAGATGAGCTGTCCCTGAGCCCTGGCAACAGGAGCTTCAGGAAGGAGGAAGCTCTCTAGGCCATTACACTTTGATGCATTAATGTTTAGGAGAAATCTGGCTATTTCTCTAGTTAAAATGATTTCTTTACCGGCAGAGTAGAGACGCTCTTTTTCTTTACATTTCTGTCACAAAACAATTGGTGTGTCATGTTGCATTATGTCATATCATATGGTGAAACACAAGCTGACATACTGTATCTGAAAGGTATTTGAACATATCATGTCAGAAACTGGAAGAAAGAATATGTACTCTTGCTCTCTCTGTCTTGGCAGAAGTAGTTGTTTTCCGCTCTTGGTTTAATTCCCCTGGACTGACAATTTAAAAAACAAAACAAAACAAAAATCACTGCAAAGACAAGTGCCTAGTTCTCCTGCATGTGCACAGCACCCCTCTAATTTTTCCTTTTCTCTTTGAGAAAAAGCAAGAAAGACATGAATGCAGAAGATGACATACCAGGTGAGTAAATTTGCTAAGGAAAAAAAAAAAAATAGGAAGAGGAAGCCAATCACAAAAACCACTTATGGGACACGAGCAGCTGAGGAAAGCTTAATTAAAATTAATGGAAAACTTTAAGATGAATAACAAGGCATCAAAATAAACCAGTGATAAGAAACCAGAGAAACTTGATGCCAGTCATTGCCTACTTTATAGGATGGTATATGTGAAAGATTAAAATGAAGGCACTGGCAGTGAATACAGGCTAGGCTTCATTTTTTATTTTTATTTTTTTAAAGGAGGATTCCAGGGCAATATATGCTGTCTCAATGTGATGGTATTAAGACCCAGCCCTAGGCGTTCTGTTGCTCTTGGTGAATCTGATTATATGTGCCCCTGACCTCTACTGGATATATCTTATCCATTTTATATACTCATTCATTCACTTAAATATGTACTTTGTCATTGATGCTGTTCTGGAAACTGTAAAAAAGGAGCTATAATCTCATTTGTATTCACTCTTCATTCCCACAGCTTTCTGTTACTCATTCTCTTTTCTGTAACTGCTGTATGCTTTCTTCTCTTTTCTGTCTTCCTTGATTCTGTTCTGTTCTTTTATATCTTTCTGGCACATTGCACTTTTTCCTTATGTTTAACCCTTTCTTTTTATCTCCAGTCAACTAAAAGCCTCTATTCTTTTTCCATATTACTTTACATCTTTTCTCAGAAGTCTTTTCTGCTCTTGCTCTGAATTAGAAACTTTACTTTTGCTGAGACGGACTTTAAAAAGATGTTGCTTCTCCAGCGTTTGTCTGCCATGGTAACTTTCCTAAGATTTGTAAATCTAAAAGCCATTCTGAGGTGAGCAGCTTTTAGAAGAGCAACACCTAATGACTGAAAAACATTAAATGTCCCAGGTACAAAACAAGTTTGGAACCATTTTCACAGGTCCTGAAAATGATCTTTAATAGTTAAAACCATTCTCCAAACAGAATTGCATCCCTTCTCTTCAAAATGTAGTCTAAAGATTTCAAGTAACACTAGTTTTCTTACGTGATAGTCAGGTGATAAATGTACTGTTTACTGACATCACATGTCTGTATGATGCCCCTCAGAAATAGCGACAACAGTATTTCACAAACTTCTGCAAACTAAACATTTTAACTCTGTTCTAATTTGCCACTCGTGCCTTTCTTTCATTTGCATAACAGCTATTCTTCTGTACGTACTCAAGTTTATTGTCCTTAATGGCATTTTTTTTTAACTTCTCTTTGTCCATGTCTAGATTAGAAAGCAGTCTGAAGTGTATATTGATCCCTCTGGAATTACCAAAATGTATACACATTTGTTTTAGCTTAATAATGTTTTGTAGGATATCTTAAGGAAAGCTGTGGACAATTATCTGCTCTTAATCTACAGTTCATACATGCTATATGTATCCAGGAGGTGTCACTACTGCAAATTTTCCAGCATTTTTCTCTCTGAATGGATTTTATTTTAATTTTTCACTGTATGCACTGTAGCCAGTATAAAGTAAGTTGTTTTCAAGAGCTAAATTGTTCATTGCAAACTATTTTCTACTTTTAAATTCAATGTTCACGTTAATTAAATTTTACTCTGTGTTATTCAATAAATCTCTACAAGGAGAGCTTGTGTTGCTTATGGGTTCTTTGCAGATCTTATCAATGAAGTGATATTATCTGTGCTTCAACCATTTCAGCTAGATAACTGTGGCACTTCAATATTTCTCCTAGACAGATGTTCCCTAGCAAAACGCGCTGCAACACTTTCAGGTGCTAGTACCCCCAGTGTTCTGACCCTCCTCTCCACTGAGAACTGTGGTGATTGAAGTGGAGGTGAACATGAGCCTCATCTGATGAACCATATATTAGTTAAGCACTGAGAGATGGTGTTTTGTGTCCTTTATCTAACAGCAGGCAGTTGAGTAAATAATAAATTGTGGAATAAGGTACAAGTAATTTCTCTGTCAATCATTACCTTTGTGATTTCCTTTGCTGTTTGACATTTTTATTGTATTTTCTATGCCTTTTCCTACAACAGCATAGCATATCTTAAGCTATAGCTACTGCTTTTCTCATAATTTTCCTTTTTAAAAAATGACGATTTGTTTGGCACCATGTATCTTCTAGATACTAACCATAATAGTTTTCAAGGTCAAACCATGAAATGTAGATTTAGTTTCAACATGGACACTTGAAATTATAATCAACACATAGCTGGTAATAACACTCATAATCAACACATAGCTATTACTAACTTCTAAAAAAATATTCCTATTAGAAGTGAAACATGGAAAAACACTGTTCCATGTCCTTGTGTAATTAAGAACTTTTACTGGTCCCAGCTGCAGAACCACTATGCTTTTACACCATCTAGTACAAAGTAAAAGTTTTGAATAAAATGCGTTATTCAGAGGTTGTATCGTTGTTTATCTTAGGCATGATAACTTATACAATGGAAGCATTACAGATGCATCTTAGGCAGAGGATTTAACATATTTACTGCTCTTCTGATGAGGAAAAGCGAAATGAATTGAATGAATGTCTCACAGAAACTTGGTTTTCAATAAGACACATTCTTCTTCTGGCATCTCTGAAGTGGGAAGAGGGAAGACATCTGAGAACTGTACCTTGTAATAGTCAAGGACTTTGCTTTCTTTTTGTATTAGTTTTGTGCTAGAAAAAATAAGTTGAACTTTAGGAGGAGCTGGATATTTACTTGTGTAATCTGCACAGTTGCTCCCTCTTACCTGCAAATTCCATTTTACTGTAAGATGGGCAGAATAGACTACTTTCCTTGAACCACTAAACTATATGAGAGACACATTCCTAACCTAGTCAAATTATTTTTGTATTTCCTGTGCTTTATATCTGTTGTATGTATTATGTATCTGGATGCTTCTCATCAGTTTAGGGTGAAAAGTGTAACTTGTGTAGTAAAGGCTCATGATAAAAAAGAAAAATCGAGAACAACACAGTGTGCAATTAAAGAGTGTAAAACTGCAAGACAGTTCTGTTTTCAAGAGGTTGCTTGCTCTATCAACCCACCATATCAAGTGATACTTAAATAGCTGCTGCAAGTCTCTACTGTGTGTAATATAGACATCATAAAAATACACATTCTGGAAAACTAGGTGGCACTTATTCAAGATGGAAAGGTACAGGAGAAGTCACTGGAAAGAAAGAAAACAAAGCGTTTGTGTGCATCCTTCCTCGATTTTGCATAAAATTATGAAACTGGCAACAGGGTAAGAACAGAACTTGCAACAAGTACATGTATTATGATGAGAAATATTATGATTCTATATGCACTCAATTCCAGGAAAATTGTTTCAGGGAGTTATAGAAAAATCAAATAGCAGATTTGACTGGGGGATAGAAATGAGAATATTGGTTCCACTCAAGCATTGAAGGAAATTCAATGTTAATGAACCATTTTCTAGTATCACACATCATTCTTTTATCAAAATTTAATACTACTTTGGTGCTTATTTCTTGGCCAAAATTTTGTGATAATTTGGTGCTTATTTTTTTGCATATAAAAACATCTGCATGCCTGTGCTGCACCACCGTGTACTCTACTGGGCCATGCTGCAGAGCATAGCACATCCTCTAAGCAATTTCTGAGTACTGAGAGGTAAGCAATGAAGCTTGGTAATTTTTGGGGGGGGGGGGGGGGAACAAGGAAAAAAAAAAGAAACAAACAAACAAAACCCACAAAAAAACCCCACCAAACCAAAGAAAATCCCAGAAACACCTCCAAACTGTTGTTTAGTTCTGTATCTCTTTAGTCTAAATTAGTTTCTCTGCTGGATAAGTTTTGGTATAGAACATGGGTTGCAAATGGTGTATATGGCCACAATGGTTTTCAAAAGTGTCCTGAACATCACTAAAGAATCAGGGATACCAGGAGTAGGTATGTGACCACTCCATGTTTGGTTGTTTTTCTTCCAGTTGAAATATCTGTTGGACTTTATCCTTTATCAATATTCAAAAACTCAATCCATTCTTCTCCCCAGATTAATAGGCTCCCCTTACATATAAAAAAAAAAAAAATCTACATTTGATTTTTTATTTAAAGCGATCTAAGAATAAATCCTTTTCATATAGATTTTTTTTCTGAACCTATATTGAAGCATTTGAATTGTGCTCATAGAAGTACGTTTATAAGAAAAAGTATCCTTATTAGATCACATAATATATCTTAAAAAAGAAGTGTCTCAGACTCGCAAATGCTTTTTTGGCCCCTCTCTGTAGGGATATGGAAAATAATCTTGCTGGGAGGAAGAGAGCTCAAGGGAGAATATAGATGTCCTGTTAATCAGGACATAAAAAAGGAAGAAGAAGCTATGATGTGACAGTGACTGGTGGAAGAAAATCTGGCAAACAGCAGAGAAAAGATTGGGAGATATGACAATTTAGGGAATATATGTATAATTTATAAATCCAGACTTATTTTATGAATTTCATGTACCACTCTGTTCCTCAGTCTGTATTTAATCTGCCACTTGCTGGCTGGTCTATGTCATAGATCACACACTCTATGCAAGAAGAGATACAAGAGTAATCTAAGAAGAGATAACACAATATGATTTTTTCTCAGTAAAGCATTGAATATGCTAAATAGACTGGTTAAACTAAAGGAAACTCATCGTCTCAGGTTGTCTGCTTCTAAATTGGAACAATGGAAATTGCATAGTGAGAAAACAGATGAGAAAAGAATGTATGTTCTCTGAGCTGGGGAGCTGTCTGAACAAGCGAGAGAAAGCTGGTCCTGAACAAATGAGAAAAGCTTGCTGAGAGAGCTTCAGGCTGATCAGGAGGGCAGTGAGGCTTTAATACCAGGGAAGAATTGTCCAAAACTTCAAGGTCTTACAGGGCATCAGTGGTTCTGGGGAGACAGTTTTTATTTCCAGGATTTTTGTTTGCTTTTTATTTCAGGAGTTGCAAGTCTAGATGTTTTCTCTATTAACAGGGTGTATAATAATAATGTTTTATAGTCTTTAAATACTTTTTAAGTATGGTGCAGTCTTAGAAGATGAAACAATAAACTGCAGTAATCAGGAGGAGAAGCTTTATGCTGTGGAGACTTTAGAACTAGCCTTAGAGATCTTGATTACAGACTCTGAATGTTGCCTGAGAGTAGGCATCAGCACCTCTATGTTGCTTATGGTCAGTGGGCATCCAGTGGTCAGTTTCAAAGCACAGCGGTAAAGGCATCATGAGCAGGCCTACTTTTAGAGGGAAGGGAGATTTAAATAAGAGTGATTAGAGGAGATGAGAGGAGCAGGTAGAAGAGAAGTATCTATCACAGAAGCTGGTGCCTAAAAGGAGCTGTGTGTCAAGATGGAAGTTATCTCAAGCAGTCTTGGTAAAGAAAGAGAAAAAATACAGTTCAGAGGACGTATTTTTGGCGAAAGTTTCATGCTTTCCTGTCAATGGCAGAAGAGGAGAGGGTAGAGCACTCTAGGTCAAGGCTAGAGAAAAGCCATTCAGCTGAACAGATAAGGAGCATCTCAAGTGGCAATGCTTTTGACAGACAGGTCTCTGGAGTTGGGGATTGAAAAGTGAGGCACTGGCATGATAAATAGCAAGCACTCCTTTTTCACACCATACCAGAAATAGTGGATGAATGGTTTTGACCTCCTGATTTACATGAGGTTGCATGTAGAAGCAGTATATCTTCCACCAAAAGCTGGCTTTAGGATTTTATCTGCCTTAGGCACATGGTGCAAACTTTTCATTATGCACAGCCAGTGCTGTCTGCTGCCACTGGATGTTTATCCTTACCTACAGCCACAGCCTCATCACAGGATACCTTTTGCATGCTCATTCATGAATGTCTACACAACCAGAGAATTTTATTGCTACTTTCTTCTTCTTCCACTGAAATGTTGCAAATATTTAAAGGTGTGTTACGGAGAAGTGCTTGCTGGCATTGTAGTCCTAGAACATTTTGTTATGGGCAGGTCCATAACAGCTTCAATGCACAAGTAGGCACAGGGGTGACAGTTACCCCAAAAAGAGCAAATCACATTTATTAGCATCAGTAAAGCACAAATTATGTGTTCATATTAGAAAACTAATTTGGAGTTTTCTATAATAAAATGATTAATTTTAATACAACAACAAAATCCAGTGGGTGAAAATATTCACCTTTGTATTAGCAAAAAAAAAATATTTTCAATGTACCCGTGGTATGTAAGTAGTTCCATTAGGAAAAGAATACATATCTTCTGTGAAATAAAATAATGGTTGGAAGCTGCTGTTCTGCTTTCCCTCATTGGTTTTATTCTCTCCTCTACTCCATTCTTGAGAGACCTCCCTTGGAATATTGTGTTCAGCTCTAGGGCCACCAGTTTAGAAATACACAGACCCGCTCGAGCAGCTCCAAAGGAGAGCCACAAAGATGATCAGAGGGATGAACACCTCTCCTGTGAGCACAAGCTGAAAAAGTTTGGGTTGAATTATCTTCTATTGGCCAGCTCACTTCTTCCTTTACATCTTCTGTTGGCTTCCAATAGCTAATACAGCTGCAGATTTAATCTACTATAGCTGATGAACCTAAGTGTTTCCCATAGTTTTGGAACCACTAGGTTTTTGAACTCCTCTAGTGGGATGGATCCATTATAGTAGATGGATTACACAAATGGTTCTGACAGTTTCTCTTTTCTGCCTTCTTTTTCTGAGAGCCCATGTGACTCATGTAGAGACTTCAATGGCAGTGAAATAATGTTAGTTTTGCAAAAGCACACTTAAAATAACGGAGAGATGCAGAGACTTACAATTAATTTTTGTGTCAGGAGGTGATAAGTAGAGAGAATTCATACTATAGTTAATGGGTTGTTATGCTTGGTTAGACTGAAAACCACTGTGCAGCAGTGATCTCACCTTCAATTATATACCACAGTGTGAACCTGCCAGAACTGCACAAGGAAATCCCAGTAGCCAGTTGCAGTTTATTTGCAGAAAATGGGGATCGCTTGTTGGACAATAGCTAAATGCCTCTTCCTCCAACTACAAATGACCTGATCAGAAAACCAAGGTAAGCAGCTGTTTTAATTTTTGTTCTCAGATACTTCTGTGCACTCCTATAAGAATTTGTACTGCATTCAGAAAGGAAGGGAACAATGTGATATTTGACCTCGCTAAAACTCAGCACAAATAAATAATGAGAGAAGAAACCAGCAGGCTAGAGATAAAACTTCCTCAACATACCATAATACATCAGTGGTAGACGTAAGGGTGGAATACCGTTTCACTGTTGACATTTTCTCCACTCCTAATGATGCCCATAAACTTCTCATTGCCTGGGGACAAACAAGGCAAGGAAGAAAGGGAAAACACATATGCCTAACTGAACCTGTTTTAGAGGGCTGACAATTTATTTAATACTCATATAAATCACACAGCAGACTTAATCCACATGATAGTTTAATTTAACCACAAAATTTATACTGAATGTTACCGAAAGACACAGTATCACATCTGCCTGCCCCTAGAGCAACCATCATTATTTCAGAGGGTACAGTTCAGATTTGATGTCTGACTTTTTGGTTGCAATGGTCAACTATTTAATGGAAGTATGCGGGGATTTTTTTTTGTCTTGTTATATTTGATAAGACTTGATACATACTAGAATATCTGGACTATGGATAAAATTACCTCCTTTTTCTAGCTATATTATGTTTGTATTCATTATCCCATAGGGCTTGCCTCAAACAGCTATTCATAAAATAAGTGTTGTCTGTGTGAAAACTCTTCCTTTATTCCAGGATAAAGAGAGACCTCAGTCTTAATCTTTATATAAACTTAAATCATTATTCCTTAGCTGGCTCTTTGTTATCTGCTTCTTCATTGAAGTAATATCTGTGCTATTTTGTCAGGAAACAAAAAAATCCAAAAGTCCAATATTTGTGGAGAAAATATCTCAACAGCAATTTTTAAAGAACAGTCTGTATTGTGTAGCTGCTGTTTATATGTATGTAGCTGACATTTTGTATATATTCCAGGGCATTTTAACAGGCCCGGTAAGTTTAGTCTTGACATTCAGCAATAAAACCACTTTGCTGGAAAGTGAAGAGCTGAGTTTTGTTGGAAGCGTTGGGCTCACTGGAGGTTTTTTGAAATAGATCTTAAAAATCTACAGCTGAATATTGCTCCTCTTTGTACAGTAGATGCCAACGCCCACCTGTGCAAAACACAAAAGATATAACAGAGGAACACAGAATGTGCTCATTTTGACAGAAGTGTCAAGATTGTCTGAAATTTGTTCATTTTCCATATCACATCACTGAAGGAAGCACAGTTAAGAGGATATACTTTAGAACTGCTTTTCAAAAACAAGATCTTCTAGCAAATCAAGAGAGAGCATTTTTTTCAAACAATTATTAGCTATATTTAGATTCTGTTGTAACATCCACCTTTCTAATTGCTCCTTTTTTTTTTTTTTTTGGTAGGAAATAAGGAATAAAAGTATCCTTAAATGAAAAAATTGATTTCTGTTAAGCCTAGTCCTCGTTCTTAAAGCTAATTTTACTAACAGTAGTTTCTACTATCTAATTCCCTGTTTGTTTGTTTATAATGAGAAGTCTTCCTGAGCAAAGCAAACATTTATGAAAATGCATAAACATTTTCTGTGGAAAAAATAGGCTTTTAAACTGACTTCAATGAAGTTATGCTTACATTGATGTATCAGAGCAGAAATAGCATACTGCATGTCTTGCTTAGGCTGGAATATAAAACTGCACTTTGCATCAGTCTTGCTAATTGAATTGTTTCACTTCTGTAGAGTGTCTCTTTATTTTAATTTTTTTCTTGATTTCTTCAAATTATTCTAGAAGGTGTCTTTGTGTAGATTCTGTTCTAATGAATGTTCCATTTGCATGTTTTAAAAATAAGTTTTTGATTTGGAATCTGAAAACAGAAGTAGTATCAGGCAAAATGCAGAAAGTATTCCTTTCTCAGTTTAGCAAATCCTTGTGGGCATGTTCCTCAGTGTTTGACTTCCCTAATTCCAGTAGTTTTGGGATATGCACAGCTGTGATGTTGGACAAGATCACTTAAATTCTTGCCTTTCATAATCATAGTTAGCAAGGATATCCTTTAGAGATGCAAAATAAAATACATGGTAGAAGTGCAGTCCAAGGACTCATCTCTCATACCAGACTCCTCACAACATATTTAGTTCTTGTCAGTCTGTTAATCTGAAACACAGGTACATTCTTTTAGCTGGTTTTAACATTCAGTTCTGTAGATTTGTATATGTATTTATGATACCTTTCTTCTGACATTTTAAATCTGTAAGATTTCTGTATAATATAATGAAAATAAATGGGGGATTCTTATTGTGCCCTACCACTAGATGCATAAACTTCAGACAAACATGGGCACATTTTTGATTTGGAAAATCTGACTTTGTTTAAAAAAAAAAAAGCTTTATTAGAACACAGTGAGTCTTGGATGCCTGCAATCATGTCCATTTTCATCTGATATTGTGCTTGTTAATTGATTGGACCACCTCACTGGGGCATAGATGCCAAGCAATAATAGCTTTATATAGGTATGTTGCATAATAAGGTGAGTGGCATCATTTGCAGCTGGGAGACCCATCACACTAATGTCTTCAAAGTGCTGATACCTCATGGTTTTTTTGAAAAAAAAAAGAGTACACCTGTTGCCTTTTCTGTGCCAAATATGCCCCTGAATAGTGGAGGGAAGGACAGCATGGAAAACAAGACAATTTTTCTTTGCCAAAAGAGACTAGCTATACTGCAGCTGGCAGCTTGGACCACTTCTAGGATATCTAACAGGAAAATGCTGTCTGATTATGGCTGGAGAGGAAAAACTTAAGCCACCCAAGACAGAGGTTGCAACCTTACCCTGAAAAACAGGCTGATACTTGTAAGAAGACACAGAGGGGAGGAGGAGCAGTGTTATTCAGTCCAGGCGGTGCTATGAAAAGTTACAGTTCTTGGGCCATAGATGCTGTGTGGAATGTCTGTCTGCTCCTTCTGAGTTACAGTTTGGCTTTGCTTTTCCTTTCTTCATGGTCAAAGTCTTCTGAGCAAAGTATCTTTTTCCTTCTTTGCCCGAACAAAATTAGAATATACTTTTGCTTCAACATTAGGTCACCACCAGATCTTGACAGTAGCCCATGATGATATATACTTTGAAATCACATGATTCAATTCTCAATGGATGCTTGACAGGTGCTTTAGGCAAATGTTGCTTTAGCTACCATCTGAAAGAGTCTTTGGCCTAAGGGATACGTAAGCCTGTACTTCGACATATTTCGATTCAATGCAGAGCAGATGCATTGCTTAGGACATTTGATGTCCTGTTCTATTATATATTTGTCCATTTATATTAGCTCTTGAAATTTTAGAAATGGGAGATTGCCCTGTATATTTCTTGACGTAATATGTGGACCCTGCAGTGGATATTTATACATGTCTTTTTTTTATCTCTCTTCTGTCAGCTGCCCTCCTTGTATCTTATACCCATCTTCTACCAGTACGACTCTTGCAAGTGGCTCTTTTTGAGGCCAAATTCTTCTAAGCCAAACATCTTATTCCTGCTTTTTCTGCCAGGTAGTATTTTTTAATGCAGCCATTTCTCATATGGAGCCTTTGTGGTAGTTTTGAGGCAACAGTATCCTCTTACATAAAGCGGCGACATCATATAGGGAATACCTATAGGGACCAAGAATAGCTAGCCAACTAAAGAAATACCATGTAGTGAAAAGGGGAAGAGTCTAGCTGGTTCTTTTCCACAGTGACTCCTCTTTTAAACTTGGTCTAGCGTTCAGCCATCTGGAAACAAAAAGGTCGAGAAAGAGACATTTTTACTTATATGCAACTTCAATTTTACATCTCAGGCTTCCTAGTAATAAACCTAAATGGAAATAAAATACCTGCAAAGTAAACAATATTCTCAAGTGTGAGAATGATGGTGTTACAGAAACGCTGAGGTTGGGAGGAACCTCTTGAGATCTTCTAGTCCAACTCCCTGCTCAGGCAGGGTTAGACAGAGCAGGTTGCCCAGGATTGTGTCAGACAGGTTTTGAGTATCTCCACAGAAGCCTTACAATGCCTCTTCTTGCTGCTCTAACATGGTTGAACAGTTGCTATAACCAAAAGACAATTATGGGAGTAGCTTTACATGCTTTGCTAAACAAGGGCGTTCCTCTTTTTCCTAATGACTGCTGCAAGAGAGGAAGGATTTAGGAGGAACAGAAGTAACAGAACTGTACTCTTCAAATGGTTACAGGCATTTAACTTTTTCTCATGCACTGGCTGTGCAGTGTGGAAGCTGGTGATGGAACAAGCTCTCAGAAAAGATTTAGGTAAATCTGGAATCTAGCAATAAGTAACCAATGCTAAATCTTTCCCTGAAAAATTCCAGCTGGACTTCAACCATTAAACTAACACCAAGCTTTGCAACATTTGGTGGGGGGACAGGGTGACAGGAGCCTCCATAAACAGCATGCAAAGTTGCACTTATATAATAAGTAACTGTGTTTTCTGTTTGGTAGACTGTAAATGCATATTTTGTACTAGAGATAGGTTTTAATTTTGAGGTTTAATTTAAGTCTCTGCATTTTTAACAGTCCTGTGTGTTTAAAAATGTAAATAATAACTTTTTAAAAATTATGAATTTACTTCATCACTAAAATATTTATACTCCAAACCTGGGATATTTTACAGGTTCTTAGATTGACTTTGCAGACAGCTTGTGAGTGTGGGTTACTTGTGTGGTCTAGTGACAAGTTTTGACAATCTGTTGCCAGAATATCTGTCTATCAATAAGTTTATCAGTAGACTTCATTTATTAAAGAGAAAAGTAGTAGTGGCCTTTGTTTTCCTTTTCTGCTTAAGGAAAAAGGTAGATTGCCAGATGGCTTTTGTTGCAATTGTATTTTTTCCCTATTTGTTTCTTGGGTTTTGTTTTTGTTTTTTTCACTTCAGTGTTTGTAGTTCGATTTGAATTACCTGAAGGAATAAATTCCTTTTTCAGTGACGAGGATTAAAAGAGAGCAGTAAGTTATTGCTATACTCAGGCAATGTTCCTTGGTGTCCTATACCAAGCATTCCCTGAAAGTAAAGATTTGCATGTTCCATGTTAATTATCCCACCTATAATTATCCCACTTTACCATAATACCCTAATGAAAGTGCGATTTATATTAATAGAGCATTATATTCATAAGAGCAGCTCTTCACACTGGTCTAAATTCTACATATAAACGCCCTAACATTAATGGAAAAAAATAATTGATCTACCCCAAGCAGAAAGCAAGTTCGTCTGGCAGCTTACAGAAACAGAGCACATCCACAATCACATTTAACTGCAATCTTAGGGGCACTTTGTACCTCAGTCAACTTCTTTTTCTACCTCAGAGATCTTAATTCTCTTTATCTACTCATTAGCATGTAAAATTAACACCGTTCCTGAGAATATTAGCGATCAGAATTTTAGTAATGCCAGTATCAACGTTAATCTCACTGCATTTTCCATGACAATTAAGCAGATAGTAGAATTATATTGTTAGAGTCCTGTAACATCCACATTTCTCAAATACTTGTCCTCTGTGCTTGTGCATGAGACTTTTAAAAATCACCAAGCTACTGCACTCAGAAGGAGAATTTTTTTTTCTTAGTGGGGTTACGATAATAGCTGACACTTCTCAGTAATATTTAATCATGATGTGGAGTTGATTCGGAGTGACTTGTCCGAATCATCTTCGCCTATCTCTTTAAAATAAATCTGTCATATAGTCATAAACAAGAACAGAGGTCAGATGATGTTATCTGTCAGGTCTGACTATGCCTTGACTTTTATTTTAAAGTGCAGAGAGACCAATCTTAATAAGAGAACAGAACTGCTGGATTTAAATTACATGCTTTTCATCCTTTTTCATATTTGAAAATCCTGCCTGCTTAATTTGACAATAAATTAAGCACCAGTGTTAAAACTATTTCCCTGAGACTGAAGGAACAATATCCCTGTTAAGAAGAAATGATTGCAATGAAGAGGTCTGGTTCATTCATCTTCACCTTAATTGAGCTATATAACTATGGATTTAAATTTAACCCAATCTCTTCCTATCAAAGCTCAGTATCAACAAATGATTTTAGGAAACCTATGAAAATATGGCTTTATTTACATATTCTTCTTTTAATTTTGTCTTTTGCCTACTACTAAATTGGTATGTCTTAACCACTCTGCCCTAAGTCCTCCTTGGTGATAAGAAGAGAACTGGCTTTGTGGAAAAGGGAGTGCCACCAGATGCTTTCTGATGACTAGGAGATATTAGATAAGTAGAAGCCAGGAAAACTTTAAATTCCAACTCATTTTTTGGCAGTTATCTTCCAGCAGGAAGATAGTATCAAAGGCAGCCACGAGAACAAGGCAGAGAGAAGAGAGTTTGTGAAATGGAATTGCAAATAGGCTGTGAAGATCATCCTCTTCTGTTGTCCCCTCATATGAAATCTCTGGCCAGTTTCTGAGAGGGGGAAAAAAAGATGTTGTTATAAAATTATGATTATATACATGTAAATATGTACCTAAAAATTATATACATGTATAATATCTCAAGCAGTTTGAAATATTCAGAATTAATTTATTAACAGGAAAGTAAATTTATATACTTTACTAAAGCTGTTCCCTGGCATTGAGTATGGTTAAGAAAGAGCGTTTTTTGTCCTATAAATTGCATTTTTAAATTAACTTTTAATAACACAGTAATGCCGTAATTCATATTTCTGATAGTTTTAATAAGTGAATTTACAAACTTTATTTCTATCCTATGACAAAACTGAAACTAGTACTTTTCCCAAATTACTCAATTATAGAAATTCAAGGCAAATTCCTAACAGATTTAATTTCCACTCCACATTTAATCGTCTCATTTATGTTTATAGAGGTTTTTCCTGGTTCTCATTTCTAAAATATACCTCCTGGTGAACATCAGTTACTGCTGAACCCATATAAGCAGACATTTATTGACACTATTAAAATACTTAGTGCCTACAAAGGAGAGCTTTTTTATACATTTTAATATGTCTATTTATCTTTGTTTTCCTGTCAGTCAGTAAAAAACCTGAATATCTCCCTTTTATAGACTGTAATGACTTGAGTGGAAGACCTTGGCAATTTTAAAATTAATTTTATTAAATATTAGTAGATATGGTTGGCAAGATATTTATGATCACTGGAGACAATCCTGGAGCTGATTTGTTGCACAAAATACATTTAAGAATTGTGCAGGTTTAGGGCTGGGTTATCATCTAACTTATTAAAGAAACCATCCTGAAGGAGACCTGCGTCTTGGTGCTGGGGCTGGAGTCACGACTCCCATGAAAGAGCTCAGTCAAAGGCACCTGTTGTGCTTTGAAATATTGAATCCAGCAAAGCTTTTGTGGCTGCTGGGAGGCCCAGCATGGGAGGACAGGGCATGGCCTTGGCAGGGGGACAGTTTTGGAGCCCCAGGTCATGCTAGTAAGCTCAGTCCTCTTTTGGAGCTCTGTCATTGTTGTACTGGAATTCACTCCTCTGCGAGAACAGTGCCTTTTCTGGAAAAACAATAAGTTTGTGGTTCAGTTCACTTTTTTGCAATGTGTTATAAAGAGGAATTGGTATCTTTTCCTATCTACCTGCTTTTTAAAACAAATTTCTGTACAGTTTGGAGCAGGACTTTTGTGTAAATGCTTTATGGAATCTGTAACTATATTCAGGAGAACAAACACACTACTGCAATGGAAAGAGCTAGTGTGGGATGCTGTTAGATTATCCCAGTTCCATAGGAAATAGAGACAACCATAACTTTGTGAAGCACCAATTCCATCCCAGACTGGTGTTCAGAGGACGTGGCTGTTGTTGTCCTATAAGCAGAAATATCACCAGAGGCAGAGTTTGTATTAAACTGTATTGGCCCATTGTTAAAATTTCTTGGACTGTTGTTTCTACTTATGTCAAACAGATTTTTCATTGAGGAGCTCTTATTTGTCCAGAATTAACTTCTAAAAGAAGGAACTTGAGTGGATAGAATGTAAAAAACCAGCAGAGTTGTCAGGGGCATGTAGCCTCGCTAGCATCAGTTATCCACTGACTTGGATAGGACTAGTGTTTGGTTCTAAAAAAAAGCAAGAAACACGTTCATTTATATGTATAAATGGATAGGAACACTCTCTGTAATTGTAATTCTCTTAACCTTTGTCCAGAAAAAGTGCATACAGAATCATGTGCATGGAAGAAATTGCACACCTTGTTCATGAGCTGTGCCCAATGAGTAAATGCTAGAATAAAATGTTTTCTTAACCTGCAGTGTTTTACACAAATGATACAATGAGTACAGAAAAAGGGCAACCTTTCCTGAAAGGATATGGTGTAAACACTACTACTCTCCTCCTGAAAACAACAAAACTTTTAAAAGGGTCTGAGAGAGACAAACTTTTCCCTGTGGCATTCAAAAGGAGGAAAGCAGAGCAGAAGAAAAGTCTCAGCTGTTCAGAAAGTGGATACATATGGTTCCCAACAAATCTTGTAAGTTCAGAATTTGCTAATTCTAAACAAAAGCATCTGAACAAAGTCTAAAGAAAAATACTTAAAAAAAGTTTAGTGGAAATGGTGTCACTGGAATGTGCACAATTATTTGGACATTACATAGGAAAGGATAAACTTATGCTGGCAGAAGTTTGGATAATGGAAATAACTTGTCAGCTGTTTCCTTTGCTTATTTCAATTTATTTGATTTTATAAAATACAGACTGAGGAGATTGCAATAGTCTAAATATTATATGCTTCTTGGATCTTTAAATTTTGTAGCTGCCAATAAATCTCACATGTTCTCAACAGTTAGTTAGTTGTCTTAGAAACCGTCCCAGTGGTATATTCTTTTGGAACGTGAATTTAGCATGTTAAGAATTCTGGACTGACAGCTCTGAAACAGCTATGGGAAAGGGGATGTTCTTTTCCTAGACCACCTAGTAAGCCTGTTTTTATCCTGCCTTCTAGGCTTGCAAGCACAATTTAGTCTCTGTGCCGACTCACTCTTTGACCTTCTGCTGAGAATGACATTAGTAACGCCAATTCTGGTGATACTTTGTGATGTGGATATTTATCCACTAAAGCTCTCGACCAAACCCATCAAATCACTTCATACAGGGTACAAAATAGCTACTGGGCAGCACTGACTTTTAGCCTTTACTATCTAGGGCCAGAAGTGAGCCAATGACCTTTACATGACAGACACTATTGCTTGTCAGAGCCATCATAGTAAACACTGATTTAAAATACTATTTTAAAACTGATGAAGAGACACCATAGTCACTAATCAAAGAATAGCTTTAGTGCCTGAAAAATGTGGCATAAGTTACAGCCATTAGAATAAATAACAACTGATTTTGAGCAGTCATTGAAGAAAAAGTTCAGGGGCCATGACAGAAAGAGACCTTGGGAAGGGTTGATACATTATTAATACAGTCTGGTAGGTCATGTCTTGGCAGTATATATTTGCAATGAGTTCAAAATACCTACTAAACTTCTACTAGTTTTTTTATATGTCTATGCCATACTTAGAACTGATTGGCATATTTTAACAAAGTTGTATATTTTGTTTAATTTCTTTTTTGGCATATGGTTAGTATGTGTGTGTGTGAACACACAGATATGCATATATACGTATACATATATATACACACAGAGAGAAACTGGTTTTTATCTTTTCTACTGTTATACCATTGCTTGCATGACTTTTTTGCCCTCCTACTTCCACTGAGCCCTGCTAAGAGTAGAGACCCTAAGGTAAAATATCTACAGGTTTGCCTGTCATTTTGATGTTCCAAATAATTCAGGAAAAATACCACAGTTTCCCCCATTCCATTTCCTTACTTCCCTTCCTCCATCCTTGCACTTCCATTGTCTTTATTAATGATAAACAATTTTTTCACCCTTTTGACTCTAATCCTACTGTCCCTTCATCTGTTGACGGAACAGGCAATTAGATTGATGCTCAAGAGCCTTAAATCATAGATAGGTTACACTCCTGTTGCTTCATGCTTACAATTCACCTTATATTTCAGCTGCAGTTAGTTTCTATGGCACACTAAACCTTGCAGTAACACTGGTCCCCCGAAGGACTGTACCATAGCAATGTGTTAAACACTTACATTTCAAGATACTATAGAGACTTTGATTCAGTGTGTTAATGGTATTGTCTTTCTGCAGATACTATTATGTGTTTGAATCATGTTACATTAGATTAAATAGCGTATCTCATTTCACATGCTTTTCACGTGTTGTGCACACAACAGGGATTTTATGCTGGATATGTTAAGAGAGACTTTTTTTTTCATGTAAAAATTAGAACGTTTTCTAGAGTACAACTCAATGGTTTGAGATGCTGACCTTTTTACCTATTGTGACAACCAAATCAATGTTATTCAAAACAGTCATAGGTGTTTTATGACAGCTTGAGTATTAATATTTCTAGTCTATCTGAAAACATCTGCCATCTGCAAGAAGGTAAAACACTGGTGCTGTTCTATGAGTGAATCAGAGTTTCAAATTTATTTATTTGTTAATATAAAAAAGTGGCTTAAATTGCTATCAAAAGAATTTCTGCCAAAATGACTTGCAAAAAGCTTAATTAGTTCTCAAGTGGTGAGGGATGTGCATCAAATATGTATGTTCATTGCACTACTGCTAGAATTTAATGGAGAAGTGTGAAGGAAGAAATACATTTTTTCACGTCTAGTGAAGAGTAATGTTTCCAGTAGGGATGGATGGCAGTTTGTAGGTATCCAAACCTAAGGAATATTTTATAACTTTAATTGTGTAAGTGCAAGATATCTACAATAGTGTACTGGAACTTCCAAAGTCTGTTGAGATTTATAGTCCTTCTTCCAAATATTCCTTCTTGCAAGAATAATTTGAAATTTTTCATATATAATAAATATTTTAGTTCCTTTTTGGAATGAAGACTTTGAGAGAAGACCATGATGGAAATGAGAAGTTGTTTTTAATTCACCATTATTTCTAGCTTTTGAATTTGATGTTAGTGTCATGGGGTCTTAAGAAGATAAAGTCAGCTGGTGTGTAGCAGAGTTGTCTCTGAGTTTGACCATGGACTTGGTGCAAAATGGCAGGATCCTCATCATTTCATGTACCGACATCATGGAAATGAAACCGTAACGTTTGCTGTAAATTGCAGGTAATACAGTGGAGGAAAATAGTAGGGATCCCAAAATTACTTCTTTCTGTTGTACTTTACCTTGCAAAGGTAAGTCTTTCTCCTATAATACAGATGTATTTCAAGAGTTTATAAGTGAATTTGTGGCAAAGAGTTGATGTAGAGTTTTATTCTCTAAAAATAGAAACTCTTGTAACCATTCAACTATCACACATTGAAGAAAGATAATACAGTAAACATAACCTTTCCTTATAAATAATAATGAATTCCTTCACAGTAATAGGTTCGGTTAGTTTATTCACATACCTCAATCTTTCCAAAGATGTGTGCATTTTCAGTAGCTGTTTTGTGTGTTAATGTATAGCTTATTCCAGACTGCCTTTGCTAGAAAATCCAATGTAAGACCTTAAAAATCTGTATTTGTGGCATTAATGTACTAAAAAATTAAAACAGAGTTTCATAATTAGTCTTTCCACCTGCTTTTACCTGCACAAAACTGGGGAGCAGTGTAGCATCCAACACAGGAAAAACAGTGTCACTTCATCTCTGGAAAGTGCACATACGACTGATGGAATTACCTGCACAGATAATGTGCTAATAAAATGGCTTGGACTGTATGAAATTGGATTGGCTATCAACTGGTTTGGTATGTGAAACTGTTATCTGTGCAAGACTTTTTTTTCATTTAACAAGTAATTCACTGTAATTAAAATAAAAATGAAATAGCTTTCACTATAGTATCCTAAGAGAGTTTGCCAAAGCAATACCCTAACTATGTGAAGGCAGAGGTAATTTTTTATCCACGTAAGGTTTTTATGGAAATACGTCTATTCTTTCCCAAAGCAGAAAATTATACCATTTTTTAATTACATTTCCTAAGAAGAAAGATTATTATTTTTTGTAATAAAAATTTTCATGTATTGCATAATTTATAGTTTCTGGGAACAGGTGATAAAAAATATGTTCTCAGTAGAGGTGGTCAAAAGGAGCATTTCACATGCATTAGAATAGAGTGGTTTGGGTTGGAAGGGACCTTAAAGATCACCTAGTTCCAACACCCCTGCTGTTAAGATCACCTATATTTACAATATCTTTTTGATAATTTTATAGAGATGAATGCTCACATGGAGTCTTCAAAGGGGGAGAAGGAAGAATGCTGCCTAGGTTTGTTTTTATAGATCTATCCTGTGTTTACAAAGCAGTTTATTTTATCTTCTGCTTAAAAAAAAAAAAAGAAAAATTCCAATATGGGCTGTTTTGAAAACAAGAAAACTGTAATTAAAGGCATTGATGGATAGTTACATTAACAGCTCGTCAACAGCTAATCTGAGACCATCTGTTCTTCAGTGGTCTGAAAAGGTTAACAGCATATGGATGCCTTTACTTGCCACATACTATAATATAGACTTGCCAGGATGAAGGAATGGTGCTATAGTGCAGGACTTCTGGCAAAGCACGTTGCGCTGAAGTTCAGTTCATGCTGCCAGAATGTTTTGTTTTTTGGGGTTTTTTTTTTTTGGCAATGTGAGTTAAGTAAACTTAATCAGCAAGTGGGTATACGTCAAGCAAAGAGACAGGTAATAGGTGTTATTAAAGTCTTAGGAGCTTTTTCAGTGAGAACTGGGGATTGAAAAGAAAAAAAAGGGAAGGCTTTTAACAAATTACCAGAAAACACTGAGTATCTTCAGAAAAATTCTGAAGTTGATTAATGAACAATGTATTATTTTTCTTATACAGAAAATGGATTTATTTTTTTTTAATTCTCTTGTCTATGATCAATTTTTGATATATTGTCACCAATGAATAGCGTAGTCTCTGGGACAGAGCTGTTGTATTTGTATGGAGCCTGTCAGAATGGGTTGTGGTTCCAAATCAACCCACGATTAGCTGTTTCTGTGAGGTATTTTATGTCAGAGCTACAGCTATGGCTGTGCCCAGCTATGGACCCCGATGATCTGGATTATGGCCTGTGGACAGCTTGACAATGAATATGCCTCATCACTGTGGATGGTGCAAGAAGAAATGACTATGGAAGTTATCTTCTTGGTTTGTTTCTTTCCCTCTTTATCATCAGCATAGTTTTCATCACAGGGAAGAGAAAATGAAAGTGTGCTTGTCTGATTCCAGAAAACTGGATTTAGTCATTTTCTGACTTTCCTTGCTGTGGAAATATGGTAGAGGTAGAAGTAGTTTTGTCCTTATATATATGTAAAACATATAGTTCTATAATGGTGGTGTAAATCTACAGGGTAAAAGGAAATTGTTTGGCTTAGTTAAAATATCATCAGGATGGTTTTCTCATTCTTGTGAGTGTCTGGGTAGTAGGATAGCCATGAAGGAAACTGAACTGGGAAGAGGGTAATCTATGGTAAATGCAGGAAAACTGAAAATGGATTAAGAGGGACAACTGAGAAACCATCACCACACCTTACTGATTTCCCTGAAGCAAAGAAAGCTTCTTAGCAGATAAGAGCCTGGCTCTTCATTCTACCATCTTGAAGAAAAGTGGTTGTAGGAGTGCTTTGGATTATTGCTTTCAACTTGGTAAAATACTTGACAGCTTTTGTTTGGCTGAGATTACCTATTTGACTCTAATATAGGCAAATTCACTGAAAGGTGGAAAACCTTTTTAAGAAGCTCAGAGATGAACTGTGTTGCAGTGGCTATGCTTTTATCAGTATATAAAAGCTAGCTAAAATGTGTCAAGAATTTTCTACACTTCTGTAGTTCTCCTTCATCCTCTGAAGAAAAAACATGAACCTCTCACAGTACTTGTGTGCCTGAGTTAATGAATCTAGATCACTTAGGAAGTCTGATGTGGACTTTGCCTGCATTTTAGTAAAGTAAGCAACTGTCTTCTGGCTACATTAGTGTTAAACTCTCTGTATAACTGTCTCTTAGGACAAAAAAAAAACCCAAACAAAACAAGCAAGGTAACTTCTTGTAGTATAGAAAATGGCATATGTTGCCAATGTATTATCACAGAACGAAGTACAGTAAAAATCATATAACAATGTATCATCAAAAATGTCTCTGGTCAATTTAAAAAAAAAAATCACTTTAGCATTTCTGAGTGGTTGAGCAGCCTGTAGAGCAAGAAATAACACTCGTATCTGTAAAAAGAACTAAGTGAATAGGGATTGTAAATTACAGAAGTTTATTCATAGTAGTGTCATAAGAGGAACACGTAGAAGCGTAATGTTACTCTATCATGCATCTTGTGTATCTGCATTCCTATAAGACATAAGAAAGAAATGTGAGATATATATAATAAAGAAGTAAACTAGCACAGGGTCAAGCTTATGATGTAACTGGCATATGGAGATTTGAAGCAACAATTCACATGATATAAATCTTGAACAATATTTGAATGTGACAGGAGTATAGCTTGGCAAAGAAAAGAAGTAAGGTGATATTCCATTACAACAACTTACTCATGTTTAGAACACAGACAGAGTTTACATGTCTGTAAATGTATGGCAAAAATGTAAAAGCACTCTGATGGCACACATCTAATGTGGGCCCTAAATAGAAAAACCCAGAGTTTGGAGACTTTTTAACATTTATTAAACTGCAGGTTTGTTAGTTCAGTTTAATTACCACAATATGTAGAGTTATAATGCAGACTACATTGGTTTTAACTGATTTGGGGCCCTTTTTTTTTATTAACTTATTTTGCTTTTATAAAAACCAACCAACCAAAAATACAAAAAAACCCCACAAAGCAAAGAACACTAGATAAAAGCATAATTAAAATTACATACTGCAGTTGGAGAAGTGAAAAAAAAGGAAGGCTAGTCAAGACACAAGAGCAATTCACAGGGAGGAATTTGTTGAGAATGTGCTGGTGGAATGCACCTTTGGAAGATGGATCATGAAATAATAGAGTTCACAATCTCTAGGAAAGAAAAGAAGATAATTAAATAAAACAACAGATTTCAACTAACTTGAGTAAGTGATGGGTTGTGCTTCATGTGAACCTAAACTAGATAAAATAGGATTGAAGAGACTGCAAATAAACAACTGAATTTGCTATTTTTAATTTTTGTAGTGGGATAAGGGAAGAGAGACAGAAAGTGTAGGTGGAGTATAATATGGATAAACTATGACTTTTTAAATTGTCTTAAAAATGAAGTACAAAAGAACGAAGTTTGCTGGGGGTTAGTACATATGTACAAAAATAGAAAGGTGAGAGTACAAAATGAGATGAAGTTAACTAAAAGTATTTGGACATATTTCTGTCTGCTACCACTAAGTAAAAAACATTTTTTATTTCCATCTCTACTCAGTGAAATTAAAAAGTGACTGAGTGAGAAATCTAAGACAGTCCAAGTGTTTGATAAGTTTTTCCTTCACTAAAAAGGACAACTGTGATAACTTGAATGACACAATTAATTTTAATACCAAAAAGGCAAAGTAGGCTATAGTAGGAAAAGAACATAAAATAGTTGGATGATACGTTTTCAAGGTAGTTGGACCAAGGTAGTTGGATTAAATTAATACAGCAGGCTGACTCAATCTCAGAGCCATTAACAGTTATCTTAGAGGTGTTGGAGGACAGATGAGGCTGTTGAAGACCGCAAGTGGCATCCATGATTTTTTGAAAACGGAAGAGCAGAAGAAGTACAAGAGAGGCAGCTTAATTTCAGTTTCAGGAAAAACAGTAAACAAAATGGACTACTTGTGAGCACCTATGGGATAGCAAGAAACTGTCAATATGAGTTTGTCCAGAACAAATCTTATAAATGTAATTTTCTTCTATGGCAGTATAACAAGCCTATGACTAGAAGGAAAGCAATAGATGTATATCTTTATTGTCAAAGAATCTTTTTAGACTTCTATAGCATTCTCCTGAGTAGTCTAGGGAAATTAATCCAAGCTTAATGTGTAAATAGCTAGAAAAGAACACTGAAAAATCACTTATCTGTTTGTACTTTTGTTTGGTAATTTGTATTAAGCAAGTTTTCTTAGGAATCTGGCCTGTGATCTGTTTCTGTTAAATTTGTTCATTAATGATCAGAATGATGGAAAAGACAATGTGCTTGTCAGATTTCAGATAACAGCAATCCGAGAAGGGTTGCAACCAGGGTGGAAGACAATACTTAATTCTTGATAAATTAGAGGTACATTTCTGATAGAATTAAAAGCAGAGAAAGACCCTCTGCATAAACAACAATAGTGAAGAGTTGTCCAGTAGGAGTTCTTTTGATTATGATTTAGGGAATATTTTAAATCACAAATTGAATATGAGCCAGTGCTTTTATGCTATTTATTGGAAGTAAATATATTTGGATTATCAAACAGACCTGCTTAAGAGACACACCTAGTGTAATCTCATCAGATGTGCTGTTTTTTCTTTACAATTTGCTTGTAAATATGTCCCAAAGTGTCCAGAGTCTACAACTCAAGTAGATGGAAACGCTTCTTGCAATTAGAATTTAGAATGTTGCCCTAGACCTTCTCCTTCCCTTTTCACACCCATGGATAGACATGTATGATGGGTGACAGGCTTTGATTACAAAGTATCCCCATATTTTGATCCTTATTCCTTAAGTTTGCCGTAGGTCCTCTGTTTTGTTTTGACACAGACTCTGTTATTGTTACATTATTATGTGGATATGTAGTTAGTGCATAGAGTCAAAGTTTTTAAAAGGCTGTGTTTGCTTCAGTGAGAAGTAGCTTCTGTTTGTGTCTAGAAGTACTGTAGATAAGTATTTTGCTAGCTAAATTTCCAAGTACTCTCCAGCACTTTAACTTATGTGACCATACAGAATGTTCCATTTGTATCTACTGCACAGAGAGAAAGACACGTACTAAGAAATCATCGGACATGTAACACTGTTATATTTTGCCCTTTCTTCTATGGGAAGAAAAAGGGAAAGAATATTGTTCCAGTGGTAGGTCCTTCATCTTTCAACTAGAAACTAAAACGTTGCCCTACAGGAACCTGCTGTGCAGGAAAGATATTGCTTTTGTATCTAGCAAAACATAGCTTGTCAGCTTTAATACCAGAAGTTTATTTGGTCATCAGTGAGAAAGCCTAGGAAGTCTTGGATGTGTTTGGACATTAAATGTGAGTACAATGCCTTGTGAGTGACATTTGGGGAAGTCCTAGTGTGATTCTCTCCTGTCATTCTAACTTAAATCTTTGACAGCCTTGTTGTGTGGACCCCAAACTGGGGGGTTTAGGCAACTTTCTGAAGGAGTTACTGTATTGCGCTTTTAAAATGCATAGATTTGTATATAATTAATGATTTAAATTACCAGAAAATGTAAAACTCAGTGTACAGTCTCTAAATTGTAAAATCAAGTTGTGGGGGTGTGTTTGCTTGTTTCTTGTTGTTTGTTGGGTTTTTTTGTTTGTTTGTTTGTTTGCTTTTTAAACCAAAACCAAGGGTATGGTCCCTACCCAAGCACCTCCTGTTAAATTCTGTGGAAAGCTCAGATCTGGATTTTGCATACTTGGAAATCAAATTAAGGATATCCTTAATTTATTTAGACACCTATCTTCATTTTCTTTCTTGTGAAAGCAACTTTCTAAAGGCTTTTCCTACAAAGAACAGTATCTTCATTATACATTAACATTACCAAAAGTCCTGTCCTTGTTTTGTGCAAGGTTTAAGAGAAAAAACCTTGCAGGGGCTTCTGCTTTTAAAGATGAAATTTACAGTCTCTGTATTTGCAATGTACAGCAGTATTTGGGTATTATAAACTTTTTCTAAACTTGAAATGCTACATCAATGCCTTTAGCATTGCAACACAATGGAAAAAGCCAAGTAACATAGAAATATGATCTGGCCTAGGAAAGTCTTTACAACCACTTTGATTTAAATATGTTCAACACAATTATAGCAAGCTAACCTTCCAGCCCTCTTGCAGATGTCTCTAATTTGTAAGCCTTGGGCCCATTTTTCATTTGGAGTTTTTAAGGTTGTTTGATTTTATTTTTTTAATAGAATGGTCATCCTCATATCTTAATAAAACGAAAATTGAATTATATGCACTACTAGGCAAGCATGACAGGACTTTTGCTAGCAGATGTAAGGTGTGAAAACCTGTGGGAAAATCCTATTCATTTTAGGTTCCACTTGAGAACGCTGCAGTGCACTGGAAATAGATTCAGTCTTAACAGTACTGAAAAAGATAGAAGCTGGGGAACAATGGAAATCAATGATTTGAACCTAATTAAAAAGGCCTGATAAAAATTCTAGAAAGCCAGATGGCAAAGTCAATTTCTCAGTATAATATCAGCACAGAGAAAGAATATGATTAGCTGTTGACATTCTGCAAGGGTAGAATGATCTTATCAGCAAGGAAGTCAAAGTATTTCTTCAACAATATTAGAGTGTGCTTTTGTAACTATTGTACACCCCGAGTTCATGTAAATCATTTACTTTCCAAGAAGTATGAAATATAGCGTGTATTTGGTTTGTGTGACAAGGTTTTGGTAGCAGGGGGGCTACAGGGGTGGCTTCTGTGAGAAGCTGCTGGAAGCCTCCCCTATGTCCAATAGAGCCAATGCCAGCTGGGGCAAAGATGGACCTGCTAGCCAAGGCTGAGCCCATCAGTGGCAGTGGTAGTGCCTCTGAGATAACATATTTAAGAAGGAAGAAAAAAAACCTGCCTAACAGCAGCAGAATATAGAAGAAGGGGGGGAAGGTGCTCTGGGCACTGGAGCAGGCTGTAGCCCATAGTGAAGACCAGGGTGAGACAGGCTAGCGCCTGCAGCCCAGGGAGGTTAACGGTGGAGCAGATATCCATGTGCAGCCTGTGGAGGGCCACACACCAGAGCAGGTGGATGCCCAAAGGAGGCCATGACCCCATGGGAAACCCATGCTGGAGCAGGCTCTTGGCAGAACTTGTGGAAAAAGGAGCCCGTGCTGGATCAGATTTGCTGGCAGAACTTGTGACCCTAGGGGACCCTCACTAGAGCATCCTGTAGGACTACACCCGGTCTAAGGGACTCACACTGGAGCAGGGGAAGAGTGTGAGCAGTCCAACCCTGAGGAGAAAGGAGCAGCAGAAACAGTGTGTAATGAACTGACCGTAACCCCCATTCCCTGTCCCCCATGCCACTGGTAGGAGAGGAGGTAGAGAAAATTGGAGTAGAGTTAAGCCTGGGAAGAAGGGAGGGGGAAAAGGTGTTTTGAGATTTAGTTTTTATTTCTCATTACTCTGATTTGATTGCTAATAAATTAAGCTAATTTCCCCAAGTAGAATATCTATTGCCTGTGATGGTAATTGCTGGTAAATCTCTGTCCTTACCTCAATTCATGAGCCTTTTGTTATATTTTCTCTCCCCTGTCCAGCTGAGGAGGGCACTGATAGAGCAGCTTTGGTGGGCACCTGGCATCCAGCCAAAGTCAACCCACCTAAGTTATGTTATTCTCAAATGTCACAGTGCAAAACTCACAATTTGGGTGTCTTGATACAAGCTTTAGACTTTGACTGCTGAAGGCCATACACATATATGACTTGAACTTCAAATATGGAATCAAAGTCCAATTATAGGTGCTGGAAAAAAGGTGCATTTTTGAGTATTTGTATCTGTAAATAGTTCATAGTTTTCAGCTAATTCTGCAAAAGAAGTCTGATCACAAAGCTACTGGGTAAAAAAGAAATTATGATCATACATCATTATTTTCTGATTGTCTTCCCTTCAAGTATTGGCTATAGTAATTTATAATAATGGTTTTCATGTTAATTTATTGCTGTATGCAGAGATCTAGAATGAATGTCAGTGCTAGCATGATTATGAGCTGTTTAATTTTGGTTTAAAAAGTGGGCACCTGGGTATTACTGATAGTAGGTTTTGGGAGAAGATGAGTTGAGCAGCTTTGTTTATTGCTGAATTACCCAAGCAGTAGCTGGTTCACTGCTGGACATTCCAGACCCCAGAGAGTTGATGAGTGGCATGACCATAAGCTATTGGCCCCTTCATAATTTTTATTGCAGTAGCTCATGTCTGTATGCTCGAGACTATGGTTGCAGCATGTGTGAAAAATTAGGAAAAGAAGCATTTGTTAATTTAATATCTTTTTATATGTTAAGTGGCCTGGATTTCAAGGGTGGGTGATAATGTCAGCTGGGATTATTGACTGATGCTTAGTTGCAGTCTAGGTACCAGACACTTGCATATGTTCAAGCCAGTACTATTATTGCTGGATTTGGGGCTTTCAATTTTCCTTGTGCTTTGTGATTAATCTATCTTGCAGAGCAACACAGACACGTCCCGTTTAACTTTTCTAGAATATTAAATATATGGCTATTTATGTTTGTTTTTTTTTTAATCCAGAAAGACAAGCAATCTTCAGTATCTGCTTCTGTTTCATGCGGTAGTACTTCACATTAAGGTAGTATCCATTTATGTGTGTGAATAAATATTGGTGTTTCTAACATAACCATTGCACACCAGTCTTTTGAGGTCAGACAATATAAAACATAAATCACAGCCCTTTAAAAAAAGCCTAAAAACCTGGTAGTTGATGACCTCCGATGCAGGCAGTTCAGGTATCAATTTAAGAACAGATGAATCTTCCTTAAACTACACTAATTAAAGTAGCTTTTAAAATCTGAGCTAAAGATAAAGCACATAATGGAAATGTACACAAGTAAAATGCAGTGCTAATTGAAAGGATTGTCTGTTGCACAGTGAAGTATACAGTGTAGAGGAAAGAGTTTTAAGCAATTGAGCATCGAAATCTTCCTTCTTCATAGTTTTCAGGTAAAAACAAAAGAACTGCTGGCTACCAAATAGCACTATTCAGATCCCAGCTTCAAAATCTAAAGCAAACTAAATGATCCTGTTTCACCTGCATGTTGTAAATCTTTTTTTTTTTTAACACCCAGCCCTTCCCTTTGAATATTTTGACTATGTCTCCTCTATGAAAAGGACTGGCTATATATAGGATGTGGCTCATAGCAGTTATTGACTTGTGCCCTTTACAGAGATATTAGACTTCATTATGCTAAGGTCTGAATTTATTTCTGTCTGTGTTGAACGTTTAATAGAGGGTAACTCTTCTTCTTAAGTCATAATCGATGAGTTGACATAGGTAAGAAGTCTTCCTTAAATAGGATGCAGTTTGGGATAATCTCAGTCCCAATAACTGATTGCCAACTGGTTGCTGAGTAAAAGAGCTGTCATTAATATATTATTCTGTATATAAATACAACTCCTATTTTCACAGTGTAAAAAGTCACTGTAATAGCAGCCCTTTCTCTATCCTTAAGACAATTTATAGGCCTGCAAATCTCCGTATTGTGGAAACATTAATTGTAGGAATATTTACCTACTGCCTGCTAACTTTCTTAATTAAGAGTGAAAATAATATTTGTTCTCTATTAAAAAACTATGCATATATTTCCTTCTAGATATAGTTCAATTAGGTATTTCATAGATGATTAAATCCAATCTAATCTTCCAGGATTTTGAAAGCTATGTTTTTGCCTTTAATCTGTATTTTGTACTATATAGATATTAAGATAGTATTTGTAATGCAAATTACTAATGCAATTTGTATTTTTGAAGTTGAAATTATAATAATCATTTAGTCCTTGGAGTAAAAGTCATTTTTCAGCCTTTGTTTCTTGAGCCTTATGTTCCCTAATCACTTTGTGTATATGGTTGTTCTAGATCTGCATTTCTTGATGCTGTAGTTCTGTTTCATTGTACAGCACATCTGCAGCACTGCTGGGAGTATATCTGATGATCTCATTACTGGATCAAAGACTTAGTCCCTTGGGTCACAACCCTGCTTAATGTTCTTCTGCAGACCCCTCCAGAATTCCACTTAAAACAGCACTTTGTGCTCATAAAAACATTTGTTCAGGACATAAGCAATCAGAAAAGAAAAAATAAAGCATTCTGAAAAGTATTGGGGGGGGGGAATGTGATTTATGATACCAGCTTTTAACTCCATCTGTTTACTGTGTCGGTCTGTCATGACCAAGCTCCCCAAATGAGTTGATTTCTCAGATGATGGTCTCTTTCATTTACATACATTAGATGACCATGGCATTATTTTATGAAATATAATAGCTTTGTATTATTAAGATGTGGTGGAATGTGAGAAAATCTATGGACTCTTGTTTCCTGTTCAGTGAGAGAACTTTTCTGATTTTGAAACTGGATCAATTGACAGCAGAGGAGCAATCCCTTCTGGAAAGAGCAAAATAGATCCCTGACAATAAATAAAAGAATGCAGCCTTGAGGTAGTGCATGTTGATGTCATACCCTGCATACAGTAATGATAACAACCCTTAGTACATCTGGTAACTCAAGGAAGGGAGCAATTATTTCAGGATTTGGGATCCTGAAGTTTTTTCCTGTCCTTGAATTCAGGCCAGCTGCTGCCCATAGCTGTGCAGTTGTGTACAAAGATGGCCTGAGGCCCTATCATGCTGCGTTTATTGCTGACAGGTAAGTTCCTGTCAGCAGTTCCTCTTTGCACAAATTGCGGAGGGGAAAGCAAGTTTTGTTGGATGGTGCTGGCTGGAGGTCTACCACTTCTTCCTGCTTGACAGCAGGGCTGCCACTCAAAGGGACTTAGGCAAGGTGGAGCAATGGCTCCCAGGAACTTCATGAGATTCAGTGAGGACAGATGTACTTGCAAAGGAAGAACCCCTTGCACCAGTGCAGGATGAAGTCTGACTTCTGGGGACCTGAGCATTTTTTGTATAGGGCATAATGGTGACAGAGTATATGAGATGTATGACTCATCATACAAAACTGAAACATTCCAATATCCTACATCAAATGCTTCTGATAAAACACATTATGAATGTAACCTCTGTATTCCAAAAGAATGCGATATTCAAATATTACAGGTGTGAGCTACAAATAACTTCAAATGGGAACTGCAGGTATCACTTGTGTTACAGTGTGTGATATGTTCATGAATATTGTATCTGACAATATTGAAATGTGTATCTAGCAATAAAAAGTTTTGTACATCTGTTGGTTATTCCATTCATAACCTTTGCAAAGATGTCAATAAAAATGGCCTGAAAGTGCTAGGTGCTGGCTTTTGAGGAAAACTAGGCTAGCACTGGATATTGATATAACCTTCTGAGAATCTGCCTCATGGGAAGAACTCAAAAGCACCCATTTTCCTCCCCAAGGCAGGAGTCAGCTGTAATTTTCAAATGTGTTAACACTGCACAACACAGGGCAGTTTTTCCTGAAAGTTTTTATTTTCATTTTTTTGCATTTCAGTGTCTTTGCTGTTCTTGCAAGTACAAATATCTACCTCCTTTTCCTTATCCTGGTCGTTCAGGTTTTGTTTTCTTTTGTTTTTTAAAGGGAGATACATGAGGGGGAAGGGGTTTGCAGATCCTCTAGCATAGATTTTAAGGCTTAAATAACTTCAATGTGTACTTATTGCCACATGTAATACTTCTTGATTTATCACCTTGGAAACAGCCTGAAGTCTTTGTTTTATATACTATCTCTACTGTGATTTAAAAGCTGTAAATAAATGAAACATGTATCTAATAAGACTTATCTTTTCCACAGTAAGAACATGTAATCAGACATATTAATTGCTTGATTCTGGCCATAATTTTTCAAATAGAAAAGCCTTCCATGTAAATGAACAGAGTTCTTACCACTGTATCTATGTCTCCATACAGTAAATTTGCTCTTCTGCCCTTTCAAGAGCCTTCTAAACAGAAGTTTTTACTGACCTATGAAATTCTCTTATATCTATTTGAAAGAAACAGTGAAACCTTTTAATATATTTTTTTTAATTTTTTTTTTTTCTGTTGTTTCCCCTTAGCTGGTATCCATTTTCTATCTAGTATAAGCAGTAATGGCAGCAACTTGTAACTAGAATGTCTGTTCTCTTGGCAGAAAAATCCATCCAAATCCTTCCACCTGACATGCTAATAACATGTTTCCAGAACAGTATTTAAATGCTTTTTATCTATTGCAAAGATCTTAGTAGTGATGGGTGGCTGCAGTAGCTAAGAATGTGTGAACTGCATAGTTATCAAGACTCAATACCTACTGTTGCTAATATTCTGTAATCAATAGGTTCTTTAGACTTCATAGGAACTGTGGAATGGCCACTAACTAGGCTTCAATGGATTCTTTTTTCTTTTTCTTTTTCTTTTTCTTTTTCTTTT
>JANHFX010007513.1:48081-82199 GCA_027560015.1 Chloroceryle amazona
CTTTCCTTTCCTTTCCTTTCCTTTCCTTTCCTTTCCTTTCCTTTCTTTTCTTTTCTTTTCTTTTCTTTTCTTTTCTTCTTTCTCATTACATTTCTGCAGGGATTTTTTTCACTTTCTTTAGTAGTGGAGAATTATCAGAGATAATAGTGCTTCTATTGCATCTTCTAAAAAACTGTTCCCCAACTTTCTGTTGCTTTTAATTGTACAAGTCAAAGGTATGTAGTGTCATTGAACAAGACTTTCAGCCCATGTCATATTTTACTGCTAGTGACAAATGGCATGTGGGAAAAAAATCTTATTTTTTTTTTCTTTTTAGATTGATGGTTAAATTATATTGTGATTCACAAGCATCTCTGATAAGGGAAACTGAATAATAAATTTACAACCTACAAAATACCATTTTTTCATGTTCTGAAAATAAGTTATTTCCAAATATCTTTATACTCTCAGTGTTACAGGATGTCCCATATTGCTCATCCTTTTCTATGTCACTTTCCCCTTTAAATAAAACAATGTTAGAGATTAAGAAAAAATAATAGCTTTGAATCATTTGAAACTTACTGAAGAGAGGAAAGTGGTACGTGCTTGAGAATTTATGAAACACAATGTTAGAAATAAATTAGTTAGAAAATAGCAGTAACGTCTGTTCAAAGGTGCCAGACATATGAAATAGGAAAAAACACAGAACCCAGGTAGCCGTTGGAAGAAGAAATACTTGGAAATATAGATGACTATCTACTTATGCATGTGTAATGGATTCATTATAGGCCTTCTAAAATTGTAGGATTTTAATTCAAAAAGGATTGTAACTTGCAGAAAGAGTAAAAGAAAAACAGGTATCCAAACTTCTGAAGTAATGAATATAGTACTGAATTTTATAGGGAAGTAATGTGAAAATGAGAGATGATGAACAACTGGTTCTACAAGCTTATGTTTTGTTTGTTTTCTAGCTCTTTTATAAAATAAGCCTCACACATTCATGCTGGACCTTTGTTTCCTGAACATCTCATAAGAAATTGATCTGTTCTCTCAATTGTAGAAGTGATTTTGTGCTGCAAGACAGAGACTTGATCAAAAAAATCTGAGAAACTAACAGGACAGTACAAGAACCGATGACAGTGTAATGAAAATACTGCCTTAGTAAAATTACCTTGTACTTTTGTCAGCATATTTAGATGTTGTATTTATGCATCCATCTGAAAAGGGTGTGTTTACTGTATGTGTGCTTACCATGTGGGTCAAGGAAAGCAAACGTTACCTGTTGTACATGGTAAAGTTTGGGCTTGACTTTGAAAAGTGAGATCTTCAGTTGTGGATGCACAGCTGTAAACACACTGCCACTTAGATCATGTCACAATATGATAGAGGAAAATACAGAAGCCTTTGAAGTAAACTGTGACTGCTCTATGGTAATGATGATAGCTTGATACTTTTTCTCAGAAAGAAATGCAAAAAAACTCCTTTTTCTACTCACAACAGAAACTAAATTAAAGCAAATGTGGATTTTTGGTTTTCTGAGGAAAAATAATGGAATATAGCAATATAGCACATTAAAACCAATTAGGAGACTGATGAACTCAGTTTAATGAGGAACTTTTACTGATATAAATTGCAATTATGGATACTTAATACTTCCAAGAATTAGCCCCATGTAGCCATTATGATTTTGTCCATCAACTGACCCCTTGTTTCATACAAAATTCTGCAGATTAATTCAGTTCCCATTGTATCATTTCTTTATGAAGAATGGTATTTGTCTTCCTCCAATGTTTTGTAGAACCGAGTACTTGAAACAAATGCTTAATCAATAAATATTCTATGAGTTTTGTTTCTTCCTGTTGTTTTTCTTGTCTTTAAGTGAACTTAACATTGACAAGTCAAAAAAAACTTGTTAAAATGGCTTAATTCTGGGCTCTCATCTAGGTCCTTTGAAAGGAATACGGAGATTTTCAGAAACACTTTAGAGTCCATTCGCTGAAAATCAAGCTCTTTTAAAGGATTAAAAGGTTTCTGACTTGGTCATAATCCTGTGGGTTTTGAATGTTAGGCCAGAACACCAAGACCGAGCATTTCACCTAGTAGTATAATAAGTACAAAGCAGATGTCTCCGAAAATTTCTTAAATTACACAACCTAATTGTTGGACGGTGTTAGATTTTGTTTCCACTTGTGAGTCAATGTCAAATACTACTAGAACACTAGTGATTAACTGGTCTATGCTAAATGGTGTTAACCAACAGTTTTCACTTAGGACTTTTTGCCAAGTGTTCATTTTGATGCAAGTTAATGGTCTCTATTTAATTTTTGTACTATTCTGCATTTCCTTTTATGACTGATAAGCCAGGAAATAGCCAAAAAAGTATGTGTGCGTGAACTAAAAAAAGCTTGAATAGCTAAAATGTTGTGGGAAGCTATCATCTTTGGAGCAGAGCCTATGAATAATAAATACATGATAATAAAATAAACATGTTAGGTTCAATGTTTTAATTTTTCAGAAATTTTGGATAGACGCCTATACTGCTTTTCTGAAAATATGTGTAACTAGAACTCATAAAGCTAAGCTGGTCGAGTGCTGTTGGCTCGAAGAACTGCAAGAAGTTGTGTCTGGAAAAATGCTGAAGTAAGTTGTGCTAGGTGGAAGGATGCATTCATACATGCCTGTATTTGCATGTGTTAGAGCAGTGTTTATTAAATAAATAGAACCAACATATTTCTGTGTACACAGACACAGAGTATTTTCTCAGAGTGATCATGAACAGGCTAAATGGTTATGAATGGGTTGTGATAATCACAGGCCATCTAATTTAATGCTCTTCTATTTTTCCTTCTGATTATTTTCACAGGATTGATGTTTCTCACAGTAGTCTCTCTTTTGTGTTGCTTTTGTGGTCTTAACTGATATGAATTAATATTTAGCCACTTCTCTATTAGATTTTGTTACAAGTGTGTAGTATCAGAACTTTCCTTGAGTGCAATCCTTCCATGTACAAAGCACCACGTATCTTTATTTTTTCTGGTTTTCTCTGTGAGCTGAGGCCAGTCAGTGCATTGCATGACTGTTCTTTAAGTCTGCAAAGCCATGAATTTAATGTTATTTTGACATTTTTAATATTCTGGGTTTAGAGAGTTTGCTGTGCTACAGTATTTTGCAAAGTGAATGAGTGACTACAATTTTAGGATTTGAATTGGAGATTTACGTAGGAGGGAACCAGAATAAATTTCCTTAATCTGTAGATGAGATAGTTTAAATGATCATGTTTTCCAGACTGTAATTTTCTGTTTTCCCTCAACAGCTCTTGCTTCTATGGTTTCTTTCTAGAAATCAGAGTCTTTATTTAATTTGAGATATTAAGACCGCATATGAAAATGTTGTATTGCTGATATACCTATATGTGTGTCATATTCAGCATAGCAGGAGATACCTTTTTCAGTGCCTTCAGATGTACTTTTCATACTTCCATTTGCTTTTGGAAGCTGCCAGATGTTTATTTTCCTAAAATGTGTAGGTATAGATGACTTTACAGAACAATTCATAGGTGTAGCTGGCAAATTGCACAGAAACATACACAGATGGATACAGAGTTCAGATTTACTTAGGATGTATATGTATGTATCCTATTTCTTGGTTTTCCTCTTCCTACCACTCTTGTACATCAAAAATCAGTAGGCTGATACTGACATTGGGATAAATTCTCCACATTAATGAAACACACTTTATAGCATCTTATTTAGATTTTTAGATGGTGGAGAGTTTTTATTTCCCTTTGCTTACTTAGCTTTGGATTGGATACTCAGCTTTGATTTGGATACTCAGCTTTGATTTGGATACTCTTCATACTGCCTTAAATTTATGTGCATTTGTTTTTGTATTTTCTGCAATTTTGGGAGGCAAGACAGTTGTATTGTAAGCTAAATTGCATTATAGACTAATATGCAAGTAGACAGTGCATCAGAACTTTAATATACAAAAGTATAAGGGAAACATTTTAATAGCTTTTGGTTTTTGGAGAGGTCAGAAAAATATTTACTTCTGAATTAGTACATATGGACTAAATATGTACAAAACCATTTAAATTGGTAGTGACTTGTACAATCCCTCTGTGATATACACAAGGAGATTCTGGGGCCAGCAACTGTTAGGGAGTCCCTAGAAACTGTTTGCTGAGTGATCTATAAGTTATTAGTGAACAAATTGGAGCAGGTCATAGAAAAGGGCAGTCATCATATCAGAGGCTGTAGGGGATTAACTCATCTGTCTCATTGCTGAATCAATCTTATCCCTTTTCCAACCAACAAAATTCAATTAACTTTTATCCATTATTTAGCCACACTGAAGTCTTAGAGAGTATAAATATTTGTGTTTTAACCTTTTTTTTTTTTCAAGGAATGTAAGATATTTCTTCTTTATAATCAATCAAACTCTGGTTTAGATTGTAATTTTCTATTTCACTATTTTAAGAAATAACTTCTTAACTACCTGATGTTGACTGAAGAATTTTACATCGTAGCTACTGTTTAGATTATGAATTACCTCAGGAAAACATCAGGGATTCTGTGTGACTTAAGTCACAAATTTTTTACCTTTTTTTTTTTCCTCAATGGCAACTTTTTTAACAAAAGCTTTTAGAACTTTAATGCTACCAGATAAATTGCAACCTGCTATTTCAACCCAAAAAGAAAGGAGTTTGTACAGTGTTTCCAGAAAAGTTTCAAGAGTATTTATGTCTTTGACAGAAGAGTTTAATTCTCATCTAAGAAACTATGCTAGAGAAAGTGGCTAAGAATAAAACTGGATTAACTTGTAGACAGGAAAAACATTTTTTGAGTGCTTCAAAAAAATGAAAGATTGTCAATCCTTCAGTCACTTCTTGCACTGTTCTTAATATGATAGCACATATCTAGTCATCAAAACTGAGAAATAGGAACTTGAAGGCTTGACAGGCTAATCAAGATCATGAGAATGTCTTTTGCAAGTGCTCAGTGAAAAACATAGACAGAAAGTCCTGGAGGATGAAGAATAAGGCTGCATGGGCTAGTTACTTAGCCACTGTTGTCAGTGTTGTTGTGAAAGCATAAAAAGTTCCAGTGCAACTTAGCCAGCTGTATATTCAAACACAAGGTGACTACTGGAGTGTGCAGTAACTTCACATGGCTACACCAACACTGACATTCATTCCTGAGCTACGTACATTACACAGTGTAAAGCTAGTGTGAGTATGCATGCAAAAATGAGAATCACAGCAGGGAATAGTGTGAGCATCTCTAGACTTTAAATCATTTATGCCAGGATTTGTCTTCTTGAGTATTTTGGCCATTCAGTTACACTGTCAGCACTTCTGCATGTAAATGAGTTATCTAACACTTAGGTACTTCTGCCTTCATTTGAGCTTGCACAATATTGCATGACATCCTCTTTCCTTGAAATATCGTATCCTCCATCATCAATCAGGTATTTTATCAGTCCCTTCTGGTTTCTCTTGAATTTCTTTAGGCTGATTTAATATTAAATTTTACTATGATTTTTTTACTGCATTTTTTTTCTATTAACTTTAATTAAACGTCTGAGACTTGTGGATCAGAATAAATTTTATTAAAATTAATAAATGGATGTTCCTTACATATCTGCTTGTAGTTGCATTTAGTTTCTCCTATTTTCATCAAAGCCAAAGACTCTAAAGATAGAATATGTTTATAAGATAGATGGTAAGTCTGAATATTGAAGAATTTATAACATGAGTTTCAACTGTAAGTTGCTAGGGGTTTTTTTAAGACACTGGGGCAGTGTTACCAAGCAAGCTGGAGAGATACCTTTTTGCAAAAGCTCAGTCAATTACACATTAACCTTAACAAACATGATTGGGTAAGATAAGAATCTACTTATAAAAGCACAGAAATTTCCACTGAAACTTGGCATGTTGATTGTAGATGTTGAATAATTTAGATGTCTCAGCACTGCTGCCAGTGCTAGTAGGATATGCTAATTTCTAATATAAGAATGTGCTGTTCACTACCTTTGATTTTACTCTCTGCTCTTACAACACTCTTACCTTTTCAGTGAATGGAACTCAGAAGGTGTTACTCTAAGTGTCAGAACTGTATGAGATAGAATGGCAGCATATATCATATTTAAAATGTACTGTTGGAAGTTCTTTGTGTTGCACAATACCATAAGCTTAACTGTAAAATGTATTCTCAGTGTAGAAGGATACATCCACTTTATCTCCTTCCCTTTTAGAAGTTGCTCTTGCATTACAAAGTCGGAAAGATAAATTGTTTAAATTGATAAACACTTTTTTGAGTTACATGGGGATTTCTCACTATAACTGTTAATACCAATAATTGTGTTGACTAACTATTAAGGATAGTGCTATACATTATTTTTTTAATTACTGTAGATCATAATCTTGCAGATAAAGCACACTAAAATCAGATTGCTTCCCTTTTCTCAGCATCCCTACATTTTTTTCTCAACAGTTTACAACAACTGTAATGCGTTTTCAACAATATAAATGTCACAGAGATGTAGTTTACAGGCCAGTGTCAATTATTTGATTAGTTAAGTAGCACTTTTAATGGTCATTATTAGTATAGTAATTAAGATTTATGCTGTTACATATGATAGTTCACCATTTTTTTCTGGAATGTACAGAAACTGCTAGATGACAAGATGACAAGGTTCTATTAACCTAGTGATCAGTTTAGAAACATTATTGCCCACTGCCTATAAAATTGTCCATTCAAAAATGTAGTTCAATAGCACTAACCTAGCCTTGAAATAAAATCCAGAGAATATAGACAACTTCTTAACATTTAAAAAGCTGTCTAGATTTTATGCCACAGTGAAATTTTCTTATGCAAATGTTCACATGCTTGTTAATATTGCACACCTGGCCTAGTTATGTGATGTGTAATTACAGTGACAAAAATAAGGATAGCTTTAAAGTCAAGTGTTTGCTTAATTTCAACAACTGCTGAGCCAGATCTATACCTTCTATAAGTGGCAGCCTTTTTGTTTTAATTGAATAAAGAGAACTGGACTTACATGATCTGGTTGCTGCACTCTGATAGACAATGTGGCTAACAACCCTTTTTTCCATACCAATAGTCTGTTTTAAAAAAATATTTTACAACGTATGTGTGCTTATAAAGCGTGACTACGAGGAAATGTTCAGCATTTTAGATCAGGTATAGAGCATATAAATGTTACACAGTGTGAGTTACAATGTGTCAAGGCTATCCATTGGATCTGATACCTAGCAGAAATAGTGAACGATTGTCTTTTAAGTGAATAAAAGAGTTCTGCAGGAAAGGTGAACATTTACTTAATTTAAGTTTGCCTCCACATCAAAACTTTATACTTTGAATGTGTGGAATTCAATATTTGTCAGGCCTTTATCTGAAGTGACAGAGTGCTTAAGCTAGAGCAGGTTATGCAATAGCCACTTGACCACTAGAATGACAGTTGTTAAAATAAGCTAAAAACAGTTCAGGCCAAGGAAAGCTTGGGTAAGTCTTGAGATCCTCCATTGCCAGGTCATTGTAAAGCCCACTGCCCTCTACTAATATCAGCAAAAATCATATTTACTGGGCTCTTTAGACATACTTGAGCCTAGTGACAGTCTGAGTAAGATGAGTAACATTGAAGTTTCTCAATCCAGAGGGTATGGCAGTATTTTAAAATAATTCTTCTGGTCTTTCATGCCATACCCAGTGTTACAGTGCAGTTCTCCAGAATAGAAAATGAAATGATATATGCCCAGTTTAGGAGCTTAAAAAGTCTTGTTTGTGGAGACAGTATTTTCTGGTAATGATGGTTAGGCAGACCAGCTTTCTGACTGAAGTAAGTAGTACTGAGCCTAAACACTTTAAAAAAACTAATGAGCACTACCTAATGAAGAAAAACTTAAGCCTGCTTCATTAAAATAAGTCTGTCTGAATAAAAAGTTTTAAAATGCTGTACATATAGCAGCAGATATGGAAATATTCACAGGATCCAATCTGTAGAGCGATAATGTTCATAAAATTGTCCTGATGCAGCAAATAACAGTTAAAATTTCCATATTTTTAGTAGTATCCTTCAAAACAGCTTAAAGAAATTGTATTATTTAGGAATATATACATGCAATAACTTTAAGGAACATGCCACCAATGCAGATAGAGTGCTCTATTTCAATCTTGCCAAAACCAGTTACAACATAAATGCTATCTCCTTAGAGCTTTCCATTTCCTCTTCAGTTCTTGGAATGGTTTATTTTCTGTTCCTATGGTTATGACATGAAGATTAATAGAAACACTCTGACTACAACCATAGTGTTGTTTTCTAACATAAGCAATGCTATGAAAGCTAAACCCCCCAAAATCCTCTCAAGAAGCAGAAAAAATAATTTGAAGGCTTATATATACTTTAAAAGTTTAATTTTAACAGTAAAAAGCTTAATTCTATTACATAACTTTAACTAGTTTTGAATGATTTTTTCAAAAATACTTAGCTGTCAGAATACCCATGAGGTAAGTAATATAATTCATTCCGTATCAATAAATGGAAGGATAGAACTTCAACAAGTAGATTTAAGTATCTCAATAGTGAAGAAGCCTTATGAAAGTACCTCCCCCCCAGCTATCTTACTTATTATTGTATAACTGATATTTGAACTCTTGGCAGTTGCATGTTTTTGTATTGCATTGATGCACAAATAAGCAGTCATATATTTTGTGTTTATAGCTATAGATGTATATAACCTGCAAACTGCTGAAGTGAGAAATTAAACAATCTAAAATGTTTCTGCTCAGTGTAAGTGCTAAAAGACAAACTGTTGTTAAATTCCAACATGAGCTCTTTCCTTAGGGCTTCCAGTATCTCTTCAGCTTTGTATTGTGTCAGTTTAACAATGCCATTAAACTGAAAGCAGTACAAGCCCCCTAAAATCACCAGAGTAACCTGTGGAGCAGGAGGGAAATTATATTAATGCAGGTCAGCTTTCTACATACAGATGTAAGTGGAAGAGCTAAGTGGTGGAAATGTAACTCTGTTTACTGTAGTTTTATTTAAATCGTCTGGGAATTCATTAGCATCCCTCTCACAGGCTAGTCTTCAAATCCTGCCTATAAAAGAACAATTAAGAAAAATAAAAGAAATTATTTAATAGAAGACATTTTCCCAGATTATTCATATGCAGCTAAGGAAGTACTGTGTTCTGCATTTCCATGTTTTGTTGTATTAGAGGAGAGATAGAGAAAATAATATTGATTTCCCTCTTGAGAAGTCATTTCTTATGAGGATAAATGTGTCACCTAGACAGGTGAATAATGAATGTAATTCACTAATATTGTCCAATCTCCTCATCACAGACTGGAGTGAACAGGAAGGAAGAAAACTGTTGTGTAGTTGTTTCAGGAATGGATTAGGTGAACTGAATCTTTTTGTTTACTGAGAGATTCTATTACAGTAAGACAATGAGGGTGGCTGATGTTGTTTATAAAGAAAACAATGGCAAACAATTCAGGTCTTAAATTGCCCCTGAGTAAAGTGCTCTACTTGCCTAAATTTTCAGTAAACCACCAGGAATGGTGGCTGCTTAGAGATATGCTTGTTGTGAATGCTGAATAGAAAATCTGTAAACAATGCTAGAAATACTTTTTCGACTTAAAAATACTGTTTTCACTCATCCCTAATCACTCTTTGAAAATTTTACTTTTAAAGCTGAAATTCCCTATGACTTCTGTCATATATATTGCTTATGTAGATATGTACATTTTATCTGCATTCAGAGGGAAGAATTCAGGTCTATTAACTGACCACCACTGAAAGTTTTGTTTTCTTCAGTGTAATAGATGACAATTAACTGCTGCATCCTGATGGTCCTAGGAGGTTTGCTTTCTCTTACTGCTTGTGTTGGTCTGCCATATCGGTCTGCAAATGTTAATATTTTTGGTGTAGGAACTGGTTTTGGGATGTGCTCACCTAAAGTAAGAGAACTCATAGAAGGCTTAATATTTGGAGTTTATAAAACCTATGGAATATAGGGCTTCCAGAACATTTTTTGGTCTATTCTGAAGTCTGAAATCTACTTTATTCATTGCCACAGCATGAAGCAAATTTCTGTAAGTTACAGATGGTCACCAAATTGACAATGCATTTACTGAAGCATAAATTTCCAACCCACTGAAACTCTGCTTCCCATGTGCTCAGGAGACTCCTGGAATAACACAAAGTGACAATATGCACGGGTATGCAAGCAAACATATGATGCATACAGCATATGTTATACCTTAGCTTCATATTGAGCTGAAGGGAATTGATAGAAATAAAATAATACTCTTAGCAAATGATATTTTTTTGTATAATCAGAACTCTAGGATGGCCTAGAGATGCAGCTGTTCAGATCTCTATTATATGAGACATGTATAATACTACTAGCCACATACATTTTAAAGGCGTCTATATATAAAAAGATTTATATCTGTCAATATTAAGACCAGAACCTTTCTTCGTGATTTTAACTACTACAGTTCTGTTTTAAATAATGGAATTCCAGGCTTCTGGTACATTACTTTAAACTTCGCAATTGTGTACTTGCTCTCCAAGCATAAATTTGTGTTTACAAATATAGTGTATATGGAACTTACAGATTTACATTGGACTGTAAATGAACACATATGGTTCCCAAAGCCAGTGCAGGTAAGAGACTGGTTTAATTCATAAGGTCAAAATAGTAGCAAGTCCGTTCATATAATGAATATATAAACCTAGAATATGAGAAATACACCTATTATCATATATTTATATAAATACACACACTAACTGTGCTCCTCTAATATTAATGTGAACATGTGTTTCCAAGTTCTACATGCAGATATTTATATTTCTTATTCTTCTGGAACATGGTTCAGAAATTTGGACTTTGCTGAAAATCTGGTTCTTAACCATATGGTTTTAATTGCTTTGCTTTTTAATAGATATTGCTGGGTTATTTTTCCAGTGGTTATTTTCTTACACATATTCTTTGGTGTCAAGGCTGAGGTATAAGGATAGAAAGGGATCAAATCAGGTGCCTGAAAACATCTGTCTAATGCCCTCCACCTCCTGCCTGCAAAAGGTGTGGCTTTCTTATATGTCTTATATCTTCCAGACCTGATTCTGTGACTGCAGTTCCACAGGCTATCCTATATGAGAGAGAAGGTCTACATTTATGGGCTAGTAATGCTTATAGAAGTAGCAGATTGTTTGACTTACTGATTTCTGTCACTTGCAGTTGATTTATAGAGTGCTGCAGTTGTTGTTACTCTTACCCCTGGATACACACATCTCAAAATGCAAAATCAGTTGGCAGTCGATCACCAGTAGTTTTCCCAGGGCTCAGTTCTGGGGCCTGTCTTGTTTAATATCTTTATTGATGATCTGGACGAGGGGATCTAGTCATCAGCAAGTTTGCAGATGACACCACATTGAGCTGGAGTGTCGATCTGTTTGAGGGTAGGAAGTCTCTGCAGAGGGATCTGCACAGGCTGGATTGATGGGCTGAGGTGTAAAAAGGCCAAGTTCCAGGTCCTGCATTTTGGTCACAACAAACCCAGGCAACACTACAGGCTTGGGGAGGAGTGGCTGGAAAGCTGCACAGTGCAAAAGGACCTGAGGGTGCTGGTCGACTCCCGTCTGAACATGAGCCAGCACTGTGTGCAGGTGACCAAGAAGGCCAACAGCATCCTGGCCTCTATGAAAAACAGCATGTTCAACAGGGCTAGAGAAATGATCATGGCCCTGTACTCGGCACTGGTGAGGCCACACCTTGAGTACTGTGTTCAGTTCTAGGCACCACAGTATAAAAAAAGACATTGAAGTGCTGGAGTGAGTTCAGAGAAGGGCAACAAAGCTGGTGAAGGGTTTGTCAAAAATGTCTTATGAGGAGCGGCTGAGGGAATTGGGTTTTGATTAGTTTAGAGCAGAGGAGGCTGAGAAGAGACCCTATTGCTCTCCACAACTACCTGAAGGGAGGTTGTAGTGAGGTGGGTGTTGGTCTGTTCTTCCACATGACTAGTGATAGGACAAGAGGAAATGGGCTTAAGTTGCACCAGGGGAGGTCTAGCTTGGATATTAGGAAATTTTATTTTACTGAGTTGTCAGGCCTAGGAACAGGATGCCCGGGGAGGTGGTGGAATTCCTGGACGTGTTTAAAAAATGTCAGTGGTCTCACTTCAGGACATGGTTTAGTGGTCATGATAATGTTTAGTAAACTGTTGGACTTGATGATCTTGAAGGTCATTTTCAACCTTAATGATTCTATGATACCATTTAAGCTTCTAATTTTGGCACCCAGAAGAAAGTCCATCCAGATAAAACCAAAAAAAATGACTCTGAAAGAAATAGAATACAGGGAAATCAGGAAAAGTTGCCCAGTGTTATATCTTATGATAATCTGTGAAGCTTTAGAGTGACAACTTAACTGTAAGGTCCTGTTTCTCTAGACCTGAGGAGAAAATTTACAAATTTGAGTGTATGTTTCCATTGTCTCATAACTGTGTAGGCCAAAATCACTGACAAATTTCTGAAATTGCTCAGAAAATTATCTTTCTGAAAACTACATTTTAGTTTAGAGACACAGCATTATTAGGAAAAGTGGTATCCTTTCTCTTTCCTTGGAAGATCAGCAGTAACAGCTCTCACCCAAAATGTGAGAGACTGTTCAGTTCTCAGGAGGCTAGAGAGTCACTGTCTATCAAAATCTTTGTCCAAAACCCCTCTCTGAATCTGGTGGAGAGTGGATTTTTATGTATATATTCCATGACCCAGTTGAAGAAATTGCAAGTAATTTCAAATTGATTTTTTCTGAATTTTTTAGCTGGAGCTAGCAAATATATTTGTATAAAATATTTATATAATCTCCAAGTCAGAGAGGGAATAAGTCGCTAATTTGGTAACTCACCTGGGAAAATGGGGCACATAGCTATCAGTCTTTTCTCCAAGCCTTGAAGATTTATGCAAGGTGGAATAACTCCATATAAGATAATAAGAAAAGCATGCCTCAATAGTCCACCTAGGGCACTTTCTCCAGAAATAGTAAATGTGAGCTCATATCTCTGCAGGCAGAGGTCTGCACTGACCTGAGACTGTGTCTCTTACTGTCTGGGAAATAGCTCTACCGAGTGAGCTGATAGAAACACATGCCATCAATACTGGCTTTATGAATCTACTCCCTTGTTTTCTCTTCTAAAAGATGCTGAATTGACATTTTTTTCATTTAGGTTCAGATGAAAAGTTTGAATTGACTTAATTTAATTTAATTTCCTTTAAAAACCAAATTTGATGAGTTTGAGTTTTTTTTCTTGTTTGGTTTTATACAAACTGGTTTTGCCCCTCTGGTTTATCTGTGCAATATTAGTTTCAAATAGATTCAATTTCTAAAAAGAATGGCTTCAATCTCATCTATTTTTAGGACACCAGATGAAGACTGCAAATTCAGATGGATATCGTCATGATTGTCATGAACCCCTATTTTTTAAAAAAAATATTTAATACAGAGATGGAGGAAGAATGGAGTCTATTTCTTTTCTTCAGTAATAGTGTGATGGTAAAGCTAGTTTAACTGTCTTCCTCTTTCTCATGCATATCTCTAATTACCAGTTAGACTAGAGAAAAGGAGAGAAAAGCAAATAAAGTTAGGGGAATTTTCTTACTCTCTAATAACTGGCTTTCAAACTGTGGTACAATTGTTTCTTAATAATAAATAATGAATACATGGCAATAACAAGATATACCTTGTGCTGGAATAGACATGATAGAACTTTAATACTTCATAGTCAAGGAAACAGCAAGCATTCAGTCTCTCTGGAATTGCCACTCTTGGATCATCTGGCAGAAAGTGCTATATGAGAAGCACAGCTGGGTCTCTCTCTCAGGAGGATCAAATTAAATACCCTGGTGTCAGACTCAGCTGGCTGAAAAAAAAAAATGCATGCCCAGAGTTGTCTCCCAATTGCCTGCAAAATGCTTTTTTAATCAATCTTGCACTAACTGGAATTAGTTCAGCATTTCAGATTGTTTAATAAGTGTTTTAACAATATTCACATTAGTCCCAAAGAAACACATAGATGTCATGAAAGCCACTATTGGAAATATCAGACTCTTAAAGACAAAAAATGGCAAATATTTTATGGACAACACTATGACAAACTACAGTAATCATCATCAATTCTATTTTATTGTTGCAACAAGTATTTTAAGCTTCCATTACTATGCAGTGATACAGAAATTAAAATACTTACTAAAAATAAACATCAGTATTTCAATTAAAAAATTACAAGGGAGTAACTTGTCCTGTTTGACTACTAGATGTGCTTCCTTAGCCCCTGTCTTGCAAATACATGTACAATTTTTTAACTTGATGCTGTTGATTTGAACTGCTGAAAGAAAAAGTCTTGCTCAAGAGGCCAGAGAAAAGCCCATTAAGGACTCATCTAACCTATCTCTGTTTCTTAACTGGATTAAGATGATCTGTTCTTCTAAAACACTCTGGTAGTTTTGTGATACTATAACACTTGCATTCTTTTTCTTCATAATTGTTTTGAGTGGTAGACATGCAATTTTCATAGGTGGTGAGAAATGCATCTAACAAATCTGATCTATAATTGGGGTGTTAATCCAGTTAGTTCAATTATGTAGCAATTGTCCTGGCCATACTTCATAATGCAATAATGTACATTACATGATGTAATTCATACAACCCTACTGGAAACCCTTGTAGAGTGGTGACAAGTCTATGAGCATCAAATGGGAAGTATACCTGGGAAGCAGAAAAATATTCCAATGGTTATATATATTTGTAAAATTTCACAAATGGGAGAAAAATAAAGAGATACTTCTTGTCATTTGGTGAAGACATCATTAAGGATGAAAGTAGGGAAGAAAGTCAGCTGTGTAGAATAACATAGGCTAATATCTCTATCCTAGAAATGCGAAGAGCTAATTACTACTTACTACCAAGTAATTACTTTGAGGAAAAACTTAATATAGGTAAAAACCATACTTGGATGACTGTAAACCCTCATGGCCCCAGTAAGTCTTCTCATGTCTTTATCTGGATTTCAATAATCATCAATATCCAGTATCTACAGGTTTTGAAGTTAATTGCTAGAAGCAAAATGACCTGAAGCTCTCTGAGTATCTCTGAATGGTTCTGTGGACTCCCGTATCAGCTGAAAGATATTGATAATCATTAACTTGGATTGACAGGCATTGTTGTAAGACAATGGCAGAATTTTGCACTTTGGATCATTAAGACATAACCAAGACTTGAGACTGTATTTGCAAACCTGGTAAATTCCATTAATTAAGAGGAGTTGAAACATAGTTGTGCAGTGGCTGTATTATGACAATATCTGCTTACATATTAATGACCTACTTGAGAATATCCATGTCAGGCATAGCATAGAAATATGTACCTAGCTCTTCTCACTTTTTGAGCCTAGTGCCACTGCTGAGACACACAGATAAGATAGGCTTGTAGAACAAACAGATTTTTTAAACTGAATTTTCAATTTTTAAAATTTTAAGTGTTAACTCCAAAATCAGGATTAGGTGAAACAACCTGGGATAGAGGCAGGTGTTCACCATCATCATCTTCCATCTGCTAGGTGCTCTGCAGTGTGGTCAGTTGGAAACTAGCTAGAAAGCTTATTTTTTAGACTGTGTTTTCAGATGGAGGTGCCAGTATGTGACTCTGCATCTGTTCCTGTGTTTGTAGCATATTACAGAAACTGGTAAAACATTTCCAAATGAGTTTGTGGTTGTTTGTTGTTTATTGTTGTTTGGGGGGATTTGTTTGGTTTTTTATTTGTTTGGGTTTTTTTCCCTCAGAGTTTAGTGCACTGAAAATGGCAGAACCTTAGAAGAAATGAGCAATTTCAATTAATACTTTCTAAAAATATTTTTGGGAAAAAGTATAGTTGCTTAATTTTGAAAGATAAGTATTGCTTGAAATGGCAGATTGAAATTAATAGTGTCAACTTCTTATTCTATGAAGCTTTGTAGATTAAAATATGCACTGAAATATAGACTATGTTTAGGAGATTTATCCAGGAAATCCATGCAGGATTCTGCATTACTTCTGAAATATCTATGTTCAGAGCACACGTTCTCTATTAAATTTCTACATTAGAAAAAAACAAAGCCAGAAAAAGAGGAGAAACTGCAATGCGGCTGACCTCAGACTCCAGAATTCTTTCAAAAATTGATTGTATTACATTACAAAAGAAGTAGCCACTATCTATCTGCATACTGTGCAGGGTAACTGGTTGCTTCTGTGGGCAAATGCACAAGCACTTGAGTTACATCATGAGATGATGGTAGATGAGGATACTAGGATCCTGTGCACAATAATGTATTCATTCTGTATATTAAATGCACACAGATTCCTTTAAGCATATTAAATGCTCACCCATTCTTTCCTGTATCATGTGATTGTATTGAATAGGCCTAGATTGCACAACTAAAAATAAACAATAAGAATTCGGACATGGAAAGGAGTAAAGAAGGCAACTACTTTTGCAAGCAATATATATATCATTAACAACCCCTTGTATTGTAATGAATACTTTCTGCCAATTAGTTTCCTGTATGAACTTCAGGGTTTGATTTTGCCTGGAAAGCTTTAGCTCCCATCTATGCAAGGTGAGCTCTTTCTCCCTTTGATAAATCCAACAGCAGTGTGGAAGTTGAAGAAGCTATCAGTTCCCATGCTCCACAGAGGAAAGGAACTAATATTCTGGCTGGGTTCTTCCCTTAACATCTTATTCCAAAATTCTCTAAGTGTTCTGTGAAATTGCATTTGCAGAGTTTCCAGATTTATAAAACTATTTATTTTAGATTACTTGATATTAATCTAAAATCAAACATTTTCAGAACTGTCATAAAATACACAATGGTAACCATAAGCATCTATTGGTTATTTATGTATTAAACATAAAATTTACCAGGTGCTGTGTAAGAAAACATGTGCAAAAATGCTTTTCCTGAGTGTTGGCCACGGTAAACATTTAGATGCAGTATTTCCTAAGGCAGTGATTGGTTTCAGTCACTTCAGGTACTTCTCAGGACAGTACATGGTGATACTATAGTAATGACTTTGTTTTGTATTTTTTCCTTTTATTGACATTTTTTGTAATGTCCACAAAAAGCAATCTTTTGGGCTTTTTTTAAAGAAACTATATTAATCATTTTCCATCTTCTGCTAAATTCTTTTTTTGTTTACCTCAGAAAACCACTCAGTTTTTTATTGAAGCCTGAAGCATACCTTCACCTTTACTTACTTCAGTCATATGATGATGTGAAGGATTTTATCCTGTAGACCACTTCTTTGTTATTATCTAACAATGCAGAAATTATAATAGACTCTTTCATTGAATTTAGCTGGTATTTTACATTATGAAAACCAGAGATATTTGACATTATTGATACATGAACACTTTGAATCAAACTCAATGAAAATACATCAGGCATGAACTAGGCTTTTCAATCCCTCCCAAGGCCTTTAAGATATTTTATATATTATCTTTGTCCTAAACTGAACTTTCTTAGGTTAATCTGCTTATGCTTGTGGAAACTCCAGTTTTATGGAACATATCTAAATGTAGCCTTTTACTGAAATGGAATAACACTGGGTGATAGCTATGAATCTATACTTCTCACTACAGTCATATCAGCTATACTATATGGGAATATAGTTGAATGTTTTCTACGTTAACAAACACAAGCTTACTGGTGGGAATATATGATTAACCATCCCAACATTCATTCTGGAAATATTTGGCTAGTGTATTCACTCCCAGAGAATATTATTACCCCTTTAAAACAGACCATTGGAGATTCATCTGTGATAACTTCTTTAAATTAGTTACGGGATTACTGTATCAGTTTATATGCCATTTTATTTAATGATGAAATTGATGTATTAAATCTTCAGGCTCCCTCTTCATTCCCAGTTCCTTCCATTTAAATATTATTTTTTCTGTAGTGCTGTTAAGAACAATAACAAAGCCAATGTTTCTTGGTGCTTCCTTGTACTGGGGTTACCTGCATATTTGTAGATGTTTATGTGAGTATATCCTACATTTATTTCAGTATAAAACACCAAAGAAACATCATCTCTCCTGAAGAGGAGAGGTAGATTTGTATTATATATACTATATATATATACTGACTGTATATAAATGGCCTAGTCTGAAGGACTGTCGGAGAAGATGATGTTTCATGTAAATTGCTTTGATGGGCTGTGCCCAGCCTGCTGGTTGTAAATTGACTCAATTTTAACTGAGGACACACTTGTATTTCCCAAAAGGTAAGAAAAGTGATTAATACAATTATTTGCATTTATGAAAATCACAGTGTTTTCACAAGTTATTGATGCACAGGATCCAGCTCCTTCGGCTCCATATTGGGAAACTCATCTACTATCAAATTTCTTTAGGAAACAAACGGGTTTCTTCCTTGAACACAATGCTGAGTTCTGTTTGCAGATTGCCTTGGCTATATTCTAGCTTGTTTGTCTATTCTCATTCTCAGCAATTTCATTATAGTCTCTGTAGTCTTTGTCTAGTTGTTTCTCTGTGAAATGAGTGAAGATTTTACTCACTTTTACCAAACGCAACTAAAGCAGCCAAAACCTTTCATATTTTAGCCTTGTTATCCTAAGGAAATTTGATTTGATTTGTACATTTGTGTGTTTCTGCAACCACTCCTCACAGCTGAGTCCACAGATGAGCATCACAAGAATGTCTACACACTTAAGTACATTAAATTCCTAGACATTTAGTGAAAATTGGTAGTTAGGTGGAGCAGAGATCATATTAGTCATGCAGGTTACAGAAAGTCTGTAGTATCAGCTACTATAGCAGCAGAGAATCTACACAGGACAGGGCTGCTATGAACCAACAGCATTCCAATTCCTCTACTGCTGTGCTACAACAGTGCTGAAAAGCTACATTTAGAATTCATTAGAGATCAAAAAAACTTATCACAAGCCAGGAATCTATATGAAAGCAGGCTTCACATGGGTCCACAGTGTGTAGAACAACCTGCCATTTAGTTTTGTTTGGCTTACATAATGGAATTTCTATCTCAAGCAATCAAAGCACGATTAGAGTCATTATTAGTTCAATTGCATGCCTTGTACTTGATTTTCAAATCATCAGAACAGTATCTTTTGTTCTCTAATAAATTAATTGTATTTGAATCTTCTATCATTGGCAGATAAATTTCTTTGTTTAAATATAAATATTAAGATGCTGATTTATTTGGATTCTTGAATACTGATTGTATGATAATTGTGTCTTCTCGTGAATAAGTGAATTATTTTCACATTATGCTAATCCCATTTCTCTTAAAACCTGCCTGAAAATCAATCTGATTTATTTACATGTACAGGTGAGTACATAATCCAGAATGACCTATTTTTAGTCCATAGAAGCACTCTTCAAATTTCTCCTGTATCTTTTTATTATCGGTAATGCTGGTTAGAGCACTACTAATGCAGCTGCAGAAAGTAGTGGTATTCCAAAACAAATGCTCATGCAGGTAACTATACCACAATTTTACAGTAATTAATTCTACAGTGTTAATATTTTATAAAAAGCCAGGGAAGTACTCAAAATGAGGATTAGGCCTGAATTATACTATATGCTGTATAAAAAGTATTTGAAGTTTCTGCGTATCCTAGTTTTTTAATAACCAATAGCCTTTGCTGGTGTTACCTGTTTGTGGCATCCAAGTTATGGCGTATGTTACATGAATTCTCCATCAGTTTCACAGGCAGAATCTTGTAATGGGAAAAAAAGAAACACACTATATGTGCAAAGCCAAACTTCTGATGCTTTCTTCCTTATTACTGTAGGCTCTGGATGAGGTCATTTTACTATACTTATTAATGTGCTCTGTATCTTATTTCTGCATTGGTATGGATTTCCACATCACATCCAACCTTGCCACAATTTGGTTTGCATATATTTAACACTTGGTTTTTTTCCTCTTCCTTATTCCTAAAAGTAGTTTAGTCCAGTTGCATTTTTGATCATTAATTGACCATTGAGTTAATCGGCCTGTTTGATTCCAGAAGTCATTTTATTCCAGAAGTCTCTAGAATTATCCTGTGATTGTACTTTCAAGGCTACTACTGTCATCCCATGTCTGTTGTCCTGTTTGTGGCATTTTGTTCTAGGGTTGTAGATGGTTTAGTCTGCACAGAGTAACTGTTCATTATTACTAGATACTTGTTTCAGCAATATATGTATGGCAATAAGCATTGAGCTGTGCAATAACATAAAGCTAAGCAAAAGTTAAAACAAAGTAGACAAAAGTCATATTTTTCATAGTTGTTTTTCCACAGATAAACATGCTAAAACAAGAATCCATGCAGACCCAGGCATGTCCAGAAAAAGCTTGGCAAGTCCCAAGACCTGAGTTGTTAGCTTAACACAGAGCTAGTGCCATGTCAACAGGAATGGCAATATCATATTCACTTGGCTATAAGGCTATACTGTCAAGATTTAAGCCAGAAATTTAAAGGAATTATTGCAAGCTTCACATGTGTTGGGGTTTTTTTTGCCTTTTTTTTTCCTCTGGATAAAGATAATCTGAATACAAACTCTGGTGTACCACTTTAGTATTGATATGTTTTGACCAGGAAAATGAATGAACATTTTTCCCACTGGAATATCAGTAAACATGAACAGTTGTTTTATTACTGAATATCAGCAATGTTGATCACATAATTTGCTACTTCTTGCTATTCTGCCTCAGAAAAAAATTGTATGAGAAGTGGAAATACATTTATTATTAATACTTATACTTGATCATATGAAGTGAAATCCATATCATTTAACATAATGCTGAGGTCAAAAGAAACTGTACAATAGTTTGACTGGTGGGAAGTGTATTCCACACTCAATGTCTCTGGTCTCAGTAAAATATTTGAAAAAAAGAGGACATATGTTGGCATGGCAACACTGCTTAACTCGTATTTGTCAAGGCCTCTGTAATTACTTAGCAAAAGACATAGGTCACAGGAAGAATGCTATCAGAAGCAAAATTGTTCCATCTTCATCTCAACTTCCAGGTCAAAGGTTTCTAGATAAATCAGGAAATATGATTTGACTGGAGGAACTCATCCTCTCTTGCCTCGTCCTCAGCAAAATTTCATCTGTACATGTTTGTTCTCATATGTTCTGCACGTGAATTGCAGATTATTTTGGTGAAAGTTTCTTTCTCTTGTTTGCAGGATAAAATGTCTGGATAGGAAAGAACAGATTGTTTACTTCTTTGAGGGTATTACTCTTTAATGTATGTTTCAGAAGTCATTGCTCAATATCTGTGATCAACACCATCTGATAGTAGGTAGCAGAATACAAATTAGTGTATCTAACTATGTTTTTTAGGAGAGTTCATTAAAATAGAGTGTACAGTGTAGTGTACTTACTGTATTTATAAAGTAAGGTTGAAAGAATACTTGTTCCTTTAGGGGCTGAATGGATTTGATGTGGTAAAAATGGAAGGCTAGTAGAACATGGTTACTGCTGGATTGCTGCAAGGCTCATGTTAGATCGCTGTTTAACACATCTGAAAACCATGAGCTGTGGTCTCCCCTCATCACTATTACATCTAAAGATTGTTCTTGTCAGCACAGGGTTTTGAATTTTTCTGATCAAAGTCAGAATTACATGTTACCACTAAAGACTGTTCATTGCATATAAAGGTGAAAATTTTCTCACAAAAGCCATGCTTTTCAACAGGAGAATTCAATCGTTGGTAATAGTCTTTCTACATCTCCATATTCATTTAACTTTCTTACAAACATGGAGGAGTAAAGCTTCTCAGATTAAAAGATTAAAGTTTCAGATTAAAGCTTCTCAGTCATAATTAATTTCATAAGTAAGAGCCTAAAGAATGGCTACAAACCAAAATATTTATTGGTATTTTTTCTCTTTCATGACACCTAAAATATTTTGCATGCCTAGCTAACAAAAGCAGACTTTAAACCAAAGGTGATCTACTGCATGTGCATCTCTATGCCACAAGACATACAACGATTACATAACTTCTAAGAAGAGCTATGAAGAGTATCTGATGGAAAAAAGATTCCAACATGGTTTATGACCTACTTCTTTATTTTGGCCATTGGCTGTACCTTCTAGTGCTGCAGCCCTTTTAGTTCTCACTTCAGGAAATACTGAGCTGCATTTACATTTGAGAAAGAGGCAAAGAGGTATTAGTGATTTTGGAAATGGGGTTCTTTGGCCGTGTTCTGATTCCAAACTGTGGTTAAGAATGATGAGTGTTATTTTTTTTTTTAGCTGGTTTTTCCAGACCATATTAAGAACTCTGATTTTCTTTTGTTAGAGGGAGGGATATTACTGCCTGTGCTGGATAATAATTTAGGAAATTATTATGAAGTCTGTTTAAGTTATTGTTGAAGGTTAAATTTAATTTATTTTTTCTCTTTACCTTCCAAAAGTTGTGTACAGTGTTGTAAAATTTCTCATATGGAATTTCACATGCAGGTTATAACATCCACTATTTCTGATAAATAGCTTGTAAATCAAAGGCATTATGGATTTTAATAGTATTTAGGCTTTATTTCTCTTTTCTTCTTGGATTTATGATATGCTTCTTATATTGATCCATACCATTAATGCACACATACGCAAAAATTTATTTTCTGAGATTGATTGTGTTCAATGTGGTTTGTTTGCTTTAACCTGAATGTGCACAAGGAGAAATGTCTTTGAGCAGAAGGAGATCCTGTTGGGAAGACTGAGGTCTTTTCAAGGAATAAGTCCTAGGGAATGTTTCTCTTGTATTATAGATTTTACCTATAACTTCGTGTTATCAGTAAAGATAAAGCCCAGAGGGAAAATTTTGCTTTGCATTACAGGAATACAGAATCTCAGTTGGTATAAATAGACCTAACTCCTTCAATTTCAATGGACTTGAAGCACTTCATAGTGTCAATATGTATAGTTTCCACTTGGGGAAATTACATTACTTTTGTCATCAGCCTTTCAGTTAAATAATCCAGTAATTCATCTGAGTATCATTCTCAACATGAAAATGTAGAAGTGTTCTTGTTGGAGCATAGAAACAGAATAACAAGTCTGTCTGAGTTCACACCTTGCTGAGGATACTAATTGAACTATCAAAACAATTTAAAAGAAAAAGCAGAAGTAATTAGCAAAATAATATAACAATAGTGAAGTTTACTACTTGGAAATGATCTTATTTGTTTCCCAAAAATCTTTATAGATTAAATTTCAATGGAAGTTTTTCTTTTTTAATTGACTCAGAGTTATCCATTAGTGTTTAATGGTAATTTTTCATTTTATTGAATTTGCTTAAATAAGGTAGAACAGATTTTATCCTTTTGTGTTGTGTGGTGTTTGTGTCTTGCAAATACAGTCTGTGAATTCTGCAAGTAATGGCTGTAATCTGTAGGACAGCTTGTTGAAAATATCTCTGGTGCAATTCTCTATGCATACCATTGTGTAAGGGACGGTACCTTTAAAGGACACTATTTTTTTCATTGCTATTGCCTTATAACTGACTTCCTGAACTCCCTGCAAGGGCTTCATTTAACCCACATAAAAATCAAAGACCTTGAATACTTAATGAGACAAATGAGGAAAAAAACCCACTTCATGTGTTGGGAAAAAAATCACGTTATATTAAAATTATAAGCTCAAAAGCAGAAACATCACCCATCTAGTGCGTTGCACTGCTGTCTGTTGCCTTGAGATTCTCAGTCAATTCTGAGGAAAAAACAGGATTCTGGGTTGTTGGGTTTTTTTGTTGTTTTTTCTGTTGTTCCTAAAGTGTTTTGCTGTTTTGAGTATTTATGGCTTGATGTCTTTTTGGCTGTCATCATTAACAAGACTGGTGGCTTCTCGCTATTGATATAACAATTTCATTTTCACAATGGGATGAATTAAGCTGAAAGAGATTCAGGACCAGGCTGAATGAATGTTCCGTACTGAAAGATCACAGTATCCCATAAGAAGATGTATGTCTCTAAACACTGTGGTTCTAGCTGACCTTTGGCTGGACTGTTTTCAAATGGCTATACATATCACTATTTTTGTGTAAAGGACAAATAACTGTTTTTTGCTAAAAGTGACTTTTTATGAAGCATGTAATCACTAATAGCTTACTGAAACTCTCCCGTCTTACCCTTCTTGACGATTAAAGTCTTATTTCAGAAGACCAAGGTGCCTGTAACTTTCACTTTCCCTTTATATTACTAAGAAAAAAGAAAAAAAAAAAAGGCTGTTGGTGCCTTACTTCTTTGTTTGAAGTTTCATTGACTAAAGTTGACCCAAAGCAGTTGAAAATCCCCCAAATTTCTTACTTATTTCTGATGCTGTCCAACTTATAGGAAAGAATCCAACCCAGTCTTCCTGCCTAGAGACTCCCACCAAGTTCTACATGGTTTGTACTTGAAATTCCCAATGGAAGACAATGAGAATACAACATTTAGACTATACCTTGAGATTTCAGAGATCCAAGTCTTGGTAGCAAAGAATTAAATATAGAGTTCACAGGATTTTAAATTCCCTTACTGTTATTTTTTTGTCTAAATGTATCTTATTTTTGCCTTCTGTCAGTGAGAGGAAGAGGGAGGCCCCACTTGGGAGGTGGGAAGTAAAGGTTTGAACAGTTTTCAGTGAGATGAAGCTTAAAATTAGGCCTTTGAGTCTTTAAATCTGTCTCTAATCCCCATAACTACACAATACTACCACCATCTTCCCTTGTCTTTTCCTGAATGTGTGTCCTATATTAGCTCATTTCTCATTTAAAAAGGCTCCTGAATAGAACTCTGCAGTCATAACAGATGCCCATGGGCAGGATCTGAGAATCATCCTGTCCTCAGGGCTGACCCAATGTGTAGGTCTGGTGTACTCTGGGATTTTTTTAATCTTACTCTGAGGTGTTGTTTGTGCCCTGTAAATGGGGAATGCACACTTTTCAGCCAGTGTTCAGGACTCCACTCCAGAGAGCAGGCATTGCACTGAAAATTTGTGATGTGATGTAATGAACAATTTCAGTGCTTGTGCCCTTTATCTAATCTGCCATTTGACCTTGCTGTTCCTTCATTGTAAAATAGAGTTAAAATTTTCCAACTCAGCATATTCATTGCATACATTACTCAGCATCAGTATGCATCTGGATATTAGGATAATACAGACACTATCAATTCTTTATATATATCTGTTGGGATGATCTCAACTGAACTTCTATTCACCATTCTGATCACAGGCTTTTAAAATAAATTTCTTCAAGCTAGAATAGGTGCAAAAAGAGCTACTAGTATGATTAGAAGATGGGACATAATATAAGAAAAATTTAGAGAAACTTGATTTATCATCTGTAGTAAAATGAAGGCTAAGTATGAAGGTATATAGTTATCACAAGTCTGGGTTCCAAAACACCAAGACAAGTACCTAACGGGACTTACAAGATAGAACATTATGAAATTTCATCCTAACCAACTGACTGGCATAAACATCAATTACATTCTGATACCCTATGAATTTCAGTATCTCTCCTCTATTGTCTCATGTTTTCTACCATTCTTTGAACTTCTGTATCATCGAAATTCATGAGAGTTTATAGTGTAATGAAACTTCTTGTTCCGAAATCCATTTAGACAAGTAAGCAAATCATTAAATTATCTAATATTTTTCAGCTGAAATTTTCATTATTCTTGCTTCTAGACTTAGTCTAATTTACATTATTTCGGAAAAAGATACTACAATGTGTTTGTTCCTTGCAAGCTGCTTGTGCTTTACTCATGTAATAATGTTTTATACAACTTCAAACCTAACTGAAATTTAGGAATCAAATTCCACTGAAGATTCAAAAATTTTCTGTTAGTTTCTGATTTTTTAGAAACATAGAATAATTTTGGCTGGAAGAGATCATCAAGTCCAACACAGCACTGCCTGGTCACCACTAAACCATGTCCTTCAGCACCATACCTATCAGTTTTTTCTATCCTTGCAGGGATGGTGACACCACTACTTCCCTGGGCAGTGTGGTCCAGGGCTTGAAAACCCCTTTGATGAAGAAATTTTTCTAAATACAAGATTTAAATCTCTTCTAGTGTGACCTGATGCTGTTCTATCACTAACAAATGTAATTAATTTGTAATTAAATGCTCATTGTAGCTGTTCATTGCTATGTTTTATGATAAATGATTGCCACTCTGTAAGCTATGACATCAGAATTTAATTTTGTCTTTTGACATTTTATAAAAGAAAAATTAATTTTACTTAAAACTAGTACATTTTATTTCCTTTTTCAGAAATTATATTTCCTAACTATTGATATAGTTACAAAATAACTAAGAGTGCAAAGAAAAGGAAAAAAAGATATTGTATAGAAAGCACTCATCCATTAAACTGGTGTAGATTTCATCTTATATGTGACCTTTAAATGAAATTACCAGAAGTACCTGTAATAATTGAGCAAGCAACTTTTTTCTAATATACTTTCTTGTTCACATTGCAGTTTCTTGTACATACCAAAAAGGCTTCAAGTGTTTTAAACATTGTCTTTTTCTGGCATATAGATGAAATTACTGTAGTATATTTGAGGGTGGTTTTATTATTATTTATTTCATTCTACAATTCCCTTTATACCTGTTCTTACTAGTCTCACAATAGTAGTGGTAAACAGTGCAGTGTGGGATATGTCTGATATCTTGTATAATAATTACACTCCCACACAAGTAGTTTTAGGGTGTGTGAACTTGTTTTCTTTATTATTTCTAACAAATCATCATTGTAATCAGTTTTGTTGGAGAGACAAAAGACATAATCCTGCTTATTGAACTAGATGGTGAATTTATCCAGTGATTTATTTTAACAGAAATCTCAAAAAAACTGATTTAATGGAAAGGTAGAATTCAACCTTGACATTGTTATTGAATATATACCCCTGTGTCAAGTAGAACAAGGCTCTTCTGGCAGAGAAGGAAATAAGAACTCACTTTGTGGACAATGTGAACTTTGGGTTGGTATTTCAGACTGATACACCAAAGCATTATTTTCTAAAATTGGACTGTCTTTTCAAAAAACCTGGAGAGAATCTCTTGGATCTCATCTCTGGATATCTCTTTTTTATGGAGAAACTGGAAAACATTTAGTCACTTTTTTGAGACTGCATATGTCTTCTGAATTGCAATCAAGAAATCATATTCCACATAACTGTACTGTAGTTTATAGCGAGAAACTTCTGATTCCAGGTATTTCTAATGACCTTTGTTTCCAAGGATGGAGTTATTTATAGTCATTGATGCATTAATTCATACATACTGTTGTATATAGTTATATCATACATAGGAAGCAAGAAAAAAGATGTTATCAATACTTCACAGAGAATGCAAGTCATAAAAAGATGAAGATCTAGATCATTAATGCCTAATATATGTTGAAATGAACTCTTTGAGAATTAGTTACCCATATATGCTCAGCATCTGAAACTAAATTAGCTGCTGAGCAAGGAAAGGATATCTTTGGAGCATTCAAAATATCTCCAATTCTAGATTACTAGCCTGATTTCTAAGTTAGCTATCGTTTAGCAGGTAAAATTTTCTATATGTAGATATACTGTGCAATCATTATATGTATTTCATGGGCCTAGGATGATACTCCTTTTTGAAGTCTCTATTAACAAAAGTTTTCTTTAGGAAAACTACACTAATAATGGTGAAGTTCACTACATACTGATAAAATAATTATTTTGTTTCCACTTTGCAGCATATAGTTTTAGTTGGAAAATCACGTTTTGTTTGTTTGTTTTTAAAGAAACCTGGAAAAGTGTATCTTGAAGAAAAAACATTTTTCATCATGGTCAATCCACTATTTGCTCTCAGCAAGAAGTATGAGGTCAACTACCTCTCTCCAGCTGCTACTAGCGAAAATTTGGCTTTCTGTGGTTGGTAGCAAACAGAAAGGAAATTAGTATTCTGAGTCAGAGTTGAGAGAAAACAAATTCAAAGGGTTAAGATTTTGCCAGCTAATCTTTAGAGAGTAAGACATGCTTTTATACTCAAGTCTTAATAAGAATCGGGTTTTTTAGAGACAAACAACTGGGTCATTTGCCTGGGGTTGGCACAGTTTGGTCATACAATATACCATTAGGGAGAACATCAGTTCTGGTGTTAATACTTACATGAAGAATATAGGTATTTTTAGGAAATACCCCCTTATCAATGACATTAATTCTGCCATCTTTGTGGTTTTATGTATTTATTATTTTTTTTAAATATAATAACATGATAAAATAACAAGGTAATTCTTTTCAAGTTCACTGTCTATTTTATAATATATATTTTTGGGTTTGTCTTTTACAAATGTAAATCTGCAGCTGGGCAGCTGAGAAAAAACAACTCTCTTACCAATGCATTGGTTAGTCTCCTGTCCGTGTCTGGTTTATGCTCTGTACATGTTTCATGACCCCTTGTCTATCATTACAGCCGATATAATTTGATGCTTCCTTAATCAGATCACAAAATAAATTTCTTGCATTTAGTTTTTTATTTGTATCTACAAAGCTCTTGTAAAAATGTTGCATAAGTTTGCAGTTTAGTTTACTAACAGAAAAAAAATCTGTAACAATTTTTTTTTTTTTTTTGACTGAGCAGGAATCAGAGTTACATTGGGCTTAGAAAGGGAGTAAAGCAAATCTGTGTTCAGCTGAAGGGACAAATGCAAATCCTTTTGTTACCTTGAATTAAAAGTGCTCCCCTAAAAGGCAATTTCAACAGCAGCTACATTACAGTGTCAGGTCCAAAACCTTTAATAGAGAGAAATTGCCTCAACGAATCTATTTGTCAGTAGGGAGGGGAAGTAGAAAACTATATATAACTTAGAAGCTAAAAGGTTTTGCCCTTCTCCAAAAGAATAAAATAATAGAGCACTGAATAATGGCTTTGATTCCAGTTTTAAATTAGAAATCCAATTTATTCTTAGGAGCTCTCTACTCCATTTCTTACTACTCTCTCAATTCTTCTGCGTGACATTGTGAGATAAAGCAGAATTTATGCCATTGAAATAGGTAAAATTTTCTTAAAGCTAGACTGAAATATGCCCCGAATGATGTATATAAATTGTATCATTTTTACTAATAAAATGCCAAGTATCCCCATGTAGGACAATTAAGTTTTATGCTGAGAGATGTGTTAAATGCAGATGCTGAAGCCATTCTTTTCGTAATTAGTGTTACCTGTTGTAGTAGCTGAAATACAGAATTTTTAAGCTATCCAAATACAGTATTGTGTTACAATTACATGAACACAGACAGGAGAAGCAGAAGTAACAGGAAAAAAAAGAAATCCAACCTGTTAAAATAAGTGATTTATATCATTTGGAAACAGTCTCAGGAAATTTTATGTTATACAAGTACTACTTAGTAATTTATATCTATGTTTAAATTGGGATTTGTCTGCTATGTTAAAAAAAAATGTTGTATGTTCATCATGCCCTAGGGTAGCAGTGATGAAATGACTCAGGTCATTATTTAGGTTACAAAAAACCGTGCCAAATAGCAGTTACATAGTTTAATGTTAATGAAGAAGGGATCTTCTTGACAGAGAGATAAGTGAAATTTATTATCTTAGTTTGAAACAATTTGTTAAGGAAAAGCAATAGAGGAAGAGTCCAGGTTTCCATTTTTCTTATACTGTGGTTTCTACATAGGCAATTTCTGAGAAAGTGGATTATTCAGTATATGCCAACAATGAAAAAATCAGGAAAGTACATTGTGATCTTAATTTTACTATATATGAGGTACATGACATGCAGTGAAAAAGTTACTGAACATAATGTACTCGAATTTGCAATTGAATTACCTTCAAGAGGTTAACTCTTTAGTAAACTGCAATTGTAATTTGTATTGAGAAAACTGTAAACTTGTACGCTAGCTGAAAAGTAAAGTGCAAAGTTTAGAGACTGGCATCATAACACATTTGGATCAGAAACTTTTGTTACCTTGTCTGAAAGTTAAGTATTTATAGGTAATATGCTAGTGGAATTGCATTTTACATGTTTTGTAAAACTGAAGAAGAGGGAGCTCGATCCTTTGCTTCTAAGCCACTGTAAAACTGTGAACTACTGTCCTCGGTGAGAATTCTGAGTTTGCATTGTGTTTGATATACTTGCAGCTCTAAGTGACTATAGCCAAGCTTTGTTTATATGTGTCCAAATTTGTTGGTGGACCTTTTACAGTAATATCTTGCTCACAGGTCTTCAGAGTCCTTTATTACCAGTTATCTGCAAATCACATTCTTGCGTTTGGTAACATGTATTAACTGCATTCCTTTTTCTCTTCCACTCTGTACAAGTTTCACTCTTTCCTCATAAGCTGAAATTTCCAGTCTGAAGAAACATAATTTGAAAATTTTAATTGTATGAATATACAATTGAACCAGAGCTATTTCTTATCGAAGACTTAAACATTTTTTATGGTTTTACAGTTTTATATTATTGTACAAACTCTGATTGTCTTAGTTCCTGCATTTCACCATTACTTCGCTGTCATTACCACTTTCATCCTACTGCTCATTAGTGGGTTTGTGAACATTTGAACAGAAAAGTAGCCATACTGTGTCAGACCAAAAGTTTTTATGTAAAACATGTTCTGTCTAATAGCACAGTATGTACTCTTCTTACCCTTCATACTCTTCAATTTTTAATGGCCTAATAGTGACTTGAAAGGGAAAAATGTCATTTGCAGAGTAAGCAGTGACAGCATTCTTCAACATAAATGAAAAACTTAGAAGGGAATTCCTGGGTAATACAGGGTACGTCTGCAAGGCCAGGTACAGACAATTGCAAGCAAGATTAGCCTCAAAAGAAACAATTCGGGGCCTTAGCAAAAGGATATTGATTTTTTTTATTTTTTTTCTCTTCCTCTTGATATAAGGATACCTATACTAAATTTTTTCTCATCTACTCAAAACTTTTTTACAACAAAAAAGATGTGTTATTCAGGAACACAGCAATCATGGTGTATCTGCATTTTAACCACTGTGACTACAAATTCTTTCTCCAGACTGCAAAAAAGGAGCCAGAAACTCATGCTTTTTAATACTCTGAGCACTGAGGCAAATGCCAGACTGAACATTTCTTCCCTTTTAGAAGGCCAGCTCTTGCCAACGTTTCTATTAACTTTCCAGTGACTTAGTATGTTTCTTTGAATGACGAGATTAGCCAGTACAGTGTCACAGAGGGGACACAAGCATGCCATGAAGAAAAAGGTTTCATTGATGAAATTACCTTTTCAAGATAGAAGTTTTAATTAAGTTCCTCACTGGTGCCATTTGGCACTTTCCAGAAGGCTTTGCACTATATCTTCATGTATTTAACTATTGCTTTGGAGACATTTCTTGACAGCACATTTACTCCTTCATATGAATTATACTCTTTGCCTTGTTTTCTTCATGTGAGGAAGTTATTCTTGTAGCATCCATAATAAATGCTTCATTTTCAGTGACATGCACATTGCTCTTTGCTCACTAATATCCACAGTGCTTAGTTTTATCCCTTATGTAAATTTTTAGCCTCTAGATACTGGAAATGTTATCATGTTAGTGCTGTAGGCTAAGTGTAATTCTTTTAATCTTGATGGTAATTTCCTGGTTAAATATTTTAAATAAATACATTTAAACAAATAACTTTGTATAAGTAATATTAATTAATCATATCACTTTAGTAGTACATTTGGATATTCAGTTATTTCTGACTCTATTTTTTAACTTTTTTTGTTTAGATCCTAATTTGGCAAAGAAGAATATGCTTTGTTTGTATTTTAATCAGCATGTTTTAGTTCTACTTGTGTCAGTGTATGTAGTGAAAAATCAGTGTAGAGTGTAGAATGTTGTTCTCTCACTGGTAATCTGTAGGCACTGTGAGATGTTAGGGACTTTTCTCTTGTGCTTTCCTCTAGTTCCAGAATGTTTTAAAAGACAAAACTGTGGCAAAAATTCAGCTCTTATGCCAATGTCTTTCATCTGCCTGAAATAAAGATTTCAGGTTAGATGTGGCTGAGATATGTTGTGTGTTCCTGTATAATGCAATTGTAGCACAAATACTTCTATTATATCTAGGACATTCCTAAAACAGAGAGAGGGCATTTCGGTTTATTCAAGTATGCACAGAAACTTGTTTTGATGATTCCTTGCAGACCTTCATTAACTCAAACTTAGGTCAGAGACAATCAAAGGGATTTTAAGCAAAGACACAGCTATCTTACATGTTTTCCACAAACAATGAGATGATAGGGAGACAATCAAGGGATGGAATATGAGCCTTATTGTATTTGTGGCCTTGGCATAGAGGACATCACAAAGGGTGGAATTATTGTTTTCAGAGAGATTATGAGGGTTGTTTGTTTGTTTGTTTTTTTAGCATGTATTGTTTGATTTAGCATGTATTGTTTTGATATTGACCTACTGTAATTGTTTTCATGTTCTGTGTCAGTATGATTGAATACTTCATGTTTCTAAGGTTGCAAAATAAGAAATGTTTCCTACTTTAAAAATTCTCCTATGCTGAAGTGTTTTCTTTATACTTTCCAAGGAAATTTTATGGATATTTTCTCATCTGTATTTTAACTTTGGGTACATGCAATTCTCTCTGCGGTTGGCTTGTTTTGCAAGCCATACGTGCACACCACAGCCTTTAGGTCATCTCAACTGCTGTAAATTCTGGGTTTCCCAAGTAATTTGTGCTGCATTTTATCTGGTTATGCAATGCTCCCCTATAAATCCTCATATAACACAGGTGACTACAACTAATATAAATAGAGACACAATAAAGAAAATTCCTTTTTCATGGGCTTTCCCATGGTATGGTATGACTCCACAGTTAAGCATCTCTTTTTTCATAACAAAATGCTAGATTTCACTGAATGTAACAAAATGTAACAAAATAAAAGTCTTCCTCCAGTAGGAGGAATTAAACACATACATTGTATATATTTTTATAGTTTGTGTGTAGTTTTTGCTATTTCCTGTGACTTAATTTTATGTCTTTTTTTTTTCATCTTTCGATCGTATTTTCTGGCTTCTCTTTTTGTCTTGTGTCTTTGCAAATTTCAAGTACCATTCCTACTAACATTTCAGAAAATCTATACACTTAGTAAGGTCATAATGAAAATTATTTAAATTTGATTTAAAAAACCCATTTTGTTTCAGTCCATTCTGCATAGATGACAAATTCCTTGGCTTCATGTTTATTTTACAAATATAAGCATATTTTTTTTAAATAATATTTGCTTTATTTGCCTCTGTTCTTGCTACATAGTAAGACTGAAATGCTGAACCTTCCTGTTTGGAACCTTTTTTATTTGAGAATAATTCTTCAATCCAACTGAAACATCACACATTGCCAGAAGAATATCAAACTAAGAAATACTTTGAGTGAGAAATAGAACAGTGAAGCTTTCAGGAAGTGTGAAGAACAACTGCACAGCATTTCATTCTAAGCAGTGGATGTCTTCCTAAAGGAAAATGCTGGCTCCAAGCACAGTTTTGCAGTTTTCAGTTGAATCAAGGGAAGTAAGCCAATTATATTTCTTTTTACAAAAATTTGAGAGGGTTTTATACTGCATACAAATGAACTGGAAGATGCATCTTCTCACTTAGGATGCAAAGAGATAGGGAGACTAGTGAAAAACTTATTAAAAGCTGATGAGCCTAAAACTGGGACAGCTGCAGAGTAGAGAACTAATGGAAGGGCTCATAGAATCCTGTGACATTTCTGTCACACGAGGACTGTCTCCTTACAAGAATAATGTGGAAGTCCCAGAGTTAACAGAATTTACCAAGTAAAACAAAGCTGCCCATAGTGAAGCTAATGTCGACCATAACAACAACAGTCTACTTAAAGAAATGATGGTACTATTGTAATTTGACAGTAGCAACACAGTTCTAAACACTCCTTCCCTTCTCGTGGCTGGCAGCAGTAAACAGTGCCTGAGGGAAAAAGGGTTTATCAGTAGCTTAAATGTGTCAGTGGTTGCTTTAACCAAAACAGTAAATTGATTGATATGGTAAAGGACTAAACATCTGGAAGTTCTAA